>WBMY01007047.1:1544851-1596200 GCA_013397315.1 Donacobius atricapilla | reverse complement strand
GAAGGATCAAATGTCACAAGCTTCTGAGAATACTCTCATGATTGATAGGCACATAAATTGATGATTGTCAATCCTAATGAGGACATAGCAAGATTGCTGGGTTTCATAGCTAAATTTTTTCTCCCTGTAGGCAATCAACACCATCCTAAGGATGCTTTCAGATCTATGAATTAGAAATATAACAACCTGTGAAAGTGAATTTCTTTCAGGATTAATACTGGAAATCTCAATGACACGATGCCAATAGAATGCTGGAAAAATTACAGATGTATATCTTCTTTTCTTTCTCTACTCTGAAAACAGCAAGAGAGTTCCAGGTATTTTAAAAGAGGGAGGCTGTGGATGAGCCTGTGATCTTTTCTTGGTTTTTTTTTTTTTTTTTTTGTTTTTTTTTTATTGGAGGTGTGAAGAGGCTGTAAAGGTTCACCCAAATCTGTCTGTTTAACCCTGATGTGATTTAACCCTGGACAGCAGAACAAACCCAGAGACACATCTGTTAGGAGGTACCAATTCTCTCTTCCCTAACAACATATTCCATCACAAAATCATCCTGTTTCCAGTGAGAGTTTGTGTCAAATACTGCTCAGTCCAATTTGAACTATTTTGAAACAATGAGAATTCCTTGGAATGAAATCTTCACTGGCTAATTGTTTTTCCAGTGTGTACAATTCACCAGGTACTTCAATTGCATTTTCTTATCTGTCTCATGTCCCTTAAATTCAGTCAAAGAAGCAGTGCTGCACTGATGTGCAATACTTCCCATCATGGAACCTCGAAGAGTAGAAACAAACATTAACTGGTTTGTAAGACCTTAGAGAAGCTTAATTTAAATATAATGATTGAGTGAGATGAATAGATAAGAGAGTTTTAATGGAGACTCGCAAGAAAATATTTCTAGAAAGAAATGCTGGAAAACTGCAAACATCATTTTTTTTAAATAAAATTCTTCCTCTAGGAGGTTTTGAAAAATATACCTAGTTTGCCAAGAGTGGATGTTTGAAGTTCTGAGAATTTTATGTGTGTTTCCACAGAAACAAAGTAGATTTAATGTAATTGATATAAAATTTGAGCTTGAAATAATCCTAGTGATCTTGAGGTTTATGACGAGTGTGCGGTGGAGTCCGGGGCACCCAACTTGTTTTTAGCTAAGAATGTTCATCTCCAGAGGAGTGGTAGGAGGTTTGAAGAAGGAAAGAAATTTTTTCAGTGTTTGGACATGGTGATGTCAACAGCTTGAACATTACAGGAGTCAATATAGATGTGTTGGAAGACTAGTAAATAAATATCCTCTTTCCATTCATAACTTCTGGAATAGTCTTTCAAGCATTCATAACTTTGGCAGACAATAGTCCAAGCTCTCTGAGATGGTATTCCAAACTCTTTGCAGACTCACCAAAATTAAATTACTCTGGGGTGAAATTTTCCAATTGTTTTTCTTAAATTGGGGTAGAATATTTTTCTTCCTGATAAAATAGAAACAGAAGCTTGAAGGTCACCCTGGTATGGATTTTAGTTTCTGACACTGCTCCTTTGCAAAAGACTTGCTTTTACAGCAGCTGATTGGTCCCAAACCAGGCAAGCAAGAGATCAACTCTTTAACGAGTTATCTAATCCCTCGGATTACCTGTTTAGGAGATAAAACTCTTAGAACTGTCACTTATTAAAAATAAAAGAAAAAGAAAAAGAAAAAAATCTCAGTAATGAATTAAAGCATTTCAGATAATATCTTTCTCTGTATTAATTTCTGTTTTCTTTGAAGTAATTTCATTCTATTTAAAACACTAATTACATATTAGAAAAAAAGATTAGGGTACTATTTTGCTTCTACAGATAAAGTTTAGGCATCACCCATCTCTTCTCCTTTGCTTCTCCTAGATGCCCAAATAGAGAATAAGGCAAAAATATTCAACAGATGCACCGGAGGCAATTTCCTGCTCATCAGATTCCACCTCACAGGATATGAAAATGTTACATAATTAGACTCGTTTCAGGGAGATTACAGTGATACTAGTCCTGCTTGTTATTTCTATCTCTTCACCTGTTGCTACACCTCAAACTGGTGCAGATTATTCCTCAGATCTCATAACTCCTCTTTGCCACATAAATTTTTTTCCTTTCTGAAGTCTATCCATTCCAAGAAAGGTGTTTCCATTGTGTTCTGTTCACTACAAACCTGGTTCATAATCTAATTCTAATCTAATTTCCACATTTTAATCTGTACAACATTAATTAAAACAGATACAAAGACAATGAATCAGATCCTAAATTAGTCTTCCTCCAGCAGTGCTCAAATTTTCACTTTTAGAAGTCAGCAATAATAGAACATACAAAGGAAAAGAAAAACATGCTTGTTAACAGGATTTCTAAATGCAGTCTTAGAAAGGACCAGCAATAAATTTCTTATTTTAAAAGAAATATTTCTTATCCCTTAGTAATCAAGATATATATTAAAGAGAAACTACTAAATGTTTTCAATTTAATCAATTCAAATATCTCTCTGAACAATCATAAATTTTCTGACAAACCAAAATCTCTGAATCTATGCTGCTGAATTTTAACCGGTAATGTGACAATATTGAAAGATCTGAGAGAACCAGAAATTAATTGATGTCATGGCAGTATCTAAGAAAAAGATAAATAAGGATTCATTAGATCATTTAGTTTCAATACAGTCTCATGTACAATCATATAAAACACTGTGGTATGTCAACAGCAAAAACTCACATTGATAATGAAAACAGAGTTGCATAAATGGTTTTAGGACGTTACATACTGTCATACAATATTTTTGCCTTTTATAAGAGTGAAATTCTGGTCTGCACAAAATGCTGCATAGAATTTTGCAGGATATTTGAATAAAGCATAATATAAAATAAAATAATATAAATGGCAAAATATAAAATCAAGTGGAACAAATCATTAGATTTCAGAATGTCAGTTAAAATGGGGAACTGTAAGGCAGTGTAAGGCAGGTCATCTCAGAGGCTGGTCTCAGCTTCATGTCAGTCATTAAATTTAGAAATTGTATGTAATAAAAGAGAAAATAATGGCAAAATTTGTAGATGAAAAAGAAATTAAAGCAGGCAAGTGGGTCTTATTTCAATATAATGCACTTGCAAGGCATATGGAAAATTGATTGTTTATGAGTGATTCATATTAGTCTCATTCTCAAACTAATCAAGATCCCAGCATCCTCATATGTATGGAGTGCAAACAGCCAGTAGACTTAGAAAAAAATGTATACGTTTTCTAATTTACTAAATTCTGCAATATAAATGACGGAGATAAACATTTTAAAAGGTTTGAGAAAAAAAAGAAAAACACAAACCAAATCATACACAACCCTACGGACTGATGAACACACAATGAGAAACTAAACCCCTTAATTTTATAGCTGAACTCTATCTACCTAGTACTGTGTCATCTGCTAACAAACCTCTACAGTAAAGAGGTTCCTGACAGCTGATTAGTCTTTCATAGAACCCTAGAATGGTTTGGGTTGGAAAGGAACCTTCAAGATAATGTAATTCCAAACTCTCCCCAGGGGCAGGGGCACTTTCCACCAGACCAGATTGCTTAAAACTGCATCCAGCCTAGCCTTGAACACTTCCAGGGATGGAGCTGCCACAGCTTCTCTGGGCAACTTGTTCAAGTGCCTCAACAGCCTCACAGTAAAAAATTTCTTTCTAATATCAAATCAACTCCCTTTCAGTTTACTTCATGAGGAAAAAAAGTGTTGGTAATATCTAACAGTTGGAAAGTTAAGTTAAACACATACATATAAGAGAGAGGGTACACATTATTTGAAAAGAAAATAGCACCTGGGACTCCCTGTTCAATAATGTCAATGACTATAAATCTTTCAAGAAGATACAATCTACCTCAAATAAAGGAACAGGCTTCCTTCAGAGGAGCTCGAGTAGGATATTTAGGCTATTAATGAATGAGTCAGATCAGATATTTGTAAGAATTCTTCCCAGCCTGAGCACTATTTGCCCATATGAAAAGAGTAGTTTGTTTGACATCCTGAGTACTCCCAAATTCAACATGATAGGTGAAAAAATCATGGTTTTTTCTGATAAAGTTACCTTTTCTAGGACAAATCTTGGCCTATGAACTACTAATCCTGCATCTTGCCAGCCTTACCAAAAATAGCCTTACTCTCAGAGACCAGCCCTATCTTCTCCAGGAGGAGTGTGAGCTTCTTCTTTCATGAATGACAGATCTGTGCATTTGCCTCTCATTTTTCTAGTCTCTCAAGAAAGTGGTATTTACACACGCTAATTGGGAAAGCCACTGAAGTAAATTTATGTCAGTTAGTACTCTCAGGAGGTCTCATTCTTGGTCTTTCTGTTCTGACAAGTTGCCATCCTTTAAAGATAATGAAAGAATTTTTTTCAAGTAACATATCAAGCCAAAGTTATTATAACTGAATATTTATGTGTCACACACATCGTACAACTCTATCTTTGTGAACTAGAAAAGTTATATAAAGTTATACAGATGCAAAATATAATATCCTTCTAAGGTTTCCCTATAGAGTCTATATGGTCTATGTGGATCAGGTAAAAAATTACTATTCATGCGAGGATACAAAAAATAACAAAACAAAATCCCTATGCATGACTCCAGAAAAATAATTAATTGAACAACCGTGATAAAAATTCAGACCTTTGTTAAGATTACTCAAAATGTTCAGACACCAGCATCACACTACATTTATTTAATAGTCAGTGATAATCCTGATCCCTGCCTTTCTATCAGTATTCAGAGTAGCTATGAAATCCTGGAGAAAGGAAAAGGTGTTTCTAACATTCATCGTTTTTCATTAAAATCTTCCTTCCTTACATTTGTGTGTAAAAAAAATAAATCAGAAGATACGAAATATAAATCTAGACAAATTTACTCTCTCTTCATGAAGCTTGATAATTTGCTGGACAAGCTATTATGCAAACCCCATTGCAGACAGACAAAATGGTTATACATAGAATGTCACACTATGCATCAAACCATAAGCATTTCCAATCAGTTAGAGAAAAAATATTTTAAAAGAGTAGAATCACCAGTTTTGGAGATATAAATATAACATAAGAGATTATAATATATAATATAATATTATATTCCATATAAATGGGATTTTAGTTCGTCATTGGATTTTGTATTTAGATATAATAAGAGTAAGAATAGTGGAGTAGAAATGTGCCTGCATATGTGTTGTAATTTTAAATGATTAACTTAAAGCCCCCACTGTGTGGGCCTTGTTATTCTAATACCTTTATTCATTAATTTATACTTTTTATTCCTATCAACTTATTCATTAATTTATTCTTGTGGTGTTTCATCTCTGAAATGTCAAAATCACATTGAAAAGAATAATTTCATCTACAAACTTCTACTAATTATTTTATTTTACTACAAAGATATGACAGGAAATACAGTGTATTAATAATTAAAATATGTAAAGTTTTTACCAAGTTCGAGAAGTTTAGCTGAACTAATCAGATGTTCACTAGAAAAAGAACCAAACAAATGAACAAAAAACTTGTTTCTTTGTGCCTAAAGTGTCTAAGTACAACAGAACAACAACAACTGTTAAGAATAAGTAAAAAATTCCAGTCTGTTAGGTCACCTTCTGTGCTGTTTCTCCTGGTACACTTTGACAGGATGGAGATGAAAGGGAGCTACAGAATCAAGGTGTAATCTAGGTTGCAAGAGATTTTGGAGGTTACTTTGTCTACTATCACCACTGTACTGAAAATCCCCAGACTGGACATACTTTGTGAGATGTCCTGTCTCAAGTCTGAATGGTGGGACACAGACATTTCCCCTGACGGATTTGGTCTTATTAACGTAGCCCATGGTTCTGATGGCCTTCTCTGATGTGGCAGCACACTGACAGCTGGTGGATTCCCCACTGCAAGTGCTTGGTTCTCTACAAAGGTGTTTTTTTCCCCAGTCAGTTCCTAGCTTGTATGGGTATATGGCAGATGTATGACTCTGAATTTGCCTTTGCTGAATTTCCAGAGGTTTCTGCCTACTTGTAGAGGCTCCACTGGATGACAGACCTCCAGAACATTGTTTACTACCTGAAGTTCGCTGCTGGTTGTTAAAAAAAACCATTATTTTGCATGGTTCAGGTTGTTAAAAAAGGCAGGAATAAACTGTCACACAGAACCTTTGTGGCTACAACAGCAACTCTATAGAAGAGAGCCACAGTCCATATCTAGAGCACTGGAGGCTTGCTCATACTCTATCGCATTAAAAGAGTATGAAGTCACCTACCACACAGTGTAGCACACTGTTAAGCGTAGCTGTTACTGGCAAAAGTATATTAGGAAGAAAGAAGGATAGAAAGGGACAAATTAAGAGATATGCCTTACATTCAGGATGTCTGAGTACATTGCTTCTGGGGAAGGTCAACACTTCTTGGTTTGTTGTTTTAAAAAAAAACAACTCAAGTGATCCATGAAAAAATGGAGTACAGATGACTCTTCAGTGAGAATAATGCTAAAATCTACAGAAAATCACAGGTAAAAAATCTTGAATAAGGAAAGAATTCTGAAAGCCACACTAAACCTGATGCCATAAACCAAAGGAGACATCCATAAAAGCAAATTCCTGAAAACAGAGAAGGCTTTTAGTATATGATTTAGAGCAGTATTGAAAAGCCCTGGTAGCATGGCAGTATGGGTTTAGAGGACAGAACTTAGTGACTCATGCCGGAAGTACTTCATTGGGTTGAAGGAGTTAGCAGCCTAGAATCTAGGGGCTTTTTTTAGACTTTTTCTAATGTCAGAGAGAGCGGGAAAAGTCTACAGATAATGACTGGAAAGTTACCCTTTATTGGGCAAGTCAAAGGACACTACACTCCTAACACGAATCTCTTTATCAAATTAGTCCTGGGATCATAGAACACACTAGAAGGTGCCCCTGTCTATGGAAGGGTAGTTGGAACTAGATGATCTTTAAGGTCCCTTCCACTCCAAACCATTCTGTCATTTTATGAAACGCTTATATCCCTTTTTCAGAATTATTCAGGTATTCCCACTAATGGCCTCCTATGTGGGTTCATGCCCCAAAGGTGAAATACTGTTTCTTTATAACTGTTTTAAAAGAACTGAATTTTAAATCTGACTCCATGTATCAGTCACAGATACAGTATGTGTGCAATTTTGACCAACATAAAAGATACAGGACATAGGATCTCCACGATTCTTCTGAAATACTGTTATGAAAACTAAACTTCTGTATTTTTAATAGTAATTTCTGCTTTATTTAAAAAGTAAGGAGCAATGAGATTTATAAGAATAGGTAATCAAGGTTTTAAGTAGTGTTTAGATATTATTATTTTTTAGCCTAGGTATCATTTGTGAAATTAAATTTTTAATAACATTTCAGATATTTAGCCTTAGGGAAATAATTTCCTTAACGGTAGTTCAAAGGTTTAATGTCACAGTAAAGGCTTTGAAAGATGATGTGATCCCTTTGATTCTAGAAAGTTAACTTTAAAAAAGACCAAACAAAGTAAAAATGTTAATGAGGAAAAGTTATGCAGTCCAGCTTCAAAACAAGGCAGGAGGATGGGGAAACAAACTGCTATCAAAACACTTATATAATATTTCATCCCGTGTTTTCTAAACACGGTATCAGTTCCAAAATCTTCACAATCAGGCTTCCAAGATTTATATTTTGAAAATGTGAGAGGGGGCAGTAGGTCTTAACTTTAACAAATGTTTGACATTGGAAACATTTTTCTTTGACTCCATCCCATGGTTGATGTCTAGCCCAGAACCATTGTAGTGGGAATGGAAAATGGAAATAAACTGATTGATGAGATACAGAACGGCTTTTAAAAAGTCATATATCCCATCCACAGTGTTTGTCTGGACCTAAGCCTGTGCTTAATACAAGTTTTTTCACATATTTCTTATTTCATCAAATTTCAGCAGATGTACATTTAGCAATGGCCAGTCCAGGTTTCAAACGCTGCCTTTATTTCTCAGGATAAGGTCACTGTCATTTATGAAAGGAGGAGACTTTCTTCTAATGTCAGAGAGAAAAGAAACCCTTTTCCAGAAAGTAGCTGAACCACTTGGATTGAAAATAACTGTAGGAGTAGTCATTCTTTATCAATTATTGAAGTACTATTTTTTCCCCCAAAAGAGAAAAATAGTCCCTCTAATTAAAATTTGCTCATATTGTAAATAAATGAAAACAGACTTTTAAAATATTTATCTAGCAATTCCTTTAATAGCTTTCAGCTGACCTATAAACATTTAAACAGTCTGTTCCAGAGCTGATCTGCTTTACTTAATGGCACGAAATAGACTTCATCTATCATGATACTGCTCACATTATTGTGAATAGGTTGGATGATAGTATATTGTTAAAAATAATTACAATGATATAAAATGATAACAGAAAAAAAAAATTGCCTATTTCAAGCAGAGTTGGGTGCTGAAATATTAAATTTATGCTCACCAAGAAACCAAAAAAGATCAATCATCCTTCATATTTTCCTATATAGACTATTATGTAGTTTTAGTAACAATTCTGTCCAAAACCTTGATACAAGGGAGATTTCACAGCATTCATGGCAGTGGTGATGGGTGTTCTCCAAAAGCCAGTATATTGCTATTTACTTTCAAGATTTATGTATAGTTTCTTTTCTTCTATTCTCTTCCTAAATTACAAATATCTGACTCCAATATGGATTATCCGCAAATCTGTTTTTACAGAGCAACAGGAATGACTGAAAAACAAGTGTAAGTTCTGGAGAGACTGCCACCTGTCTTCTTCACTTGCACTGCTAGGAAAAATTATGTAAATAATGCTAAATAAATTAAAGATTTCTACACTTATTTGGAGCTAAAAGCAGTAGACAAATAGTTAAATATGCAAAGAGTCATCCAAGGAAAAAGAAAAATCAGATTGGTCAGTTGGAGTCATACTGTTTCCCCAAGAGCATTGCATAACCAAAGATTAACAAAAATAGTGCTAAAATGTATCAATAGCAAGCTAGCCCACTGTGTAATATTGAAGAGATTATTATAATTCGCTATTTACTATTTAAAGTTTTTTTAAGTTGAACAGAATTTTATTTCAGTTGAGTTGGGCTACTCCATCATCAAAACAAAGGTATAAATAATAAATTTGACCTATAGGCCAAATGAGAACTAAACAGGCAGAATCTACAAACAAACCAAACATATTCTGCTTTTCCTGCATGCTGGATGAAATACCACCAGAGAGAATAAAAAAAAATGCAATTTGTTTTCCATACTTATATCTCTTGATACTTCTTAACACAATCTTTTGATGCTTTGTGATTTTGCTTGTTTGTTAGCGGGGTGATTTTTTCCTGATCCCTGGACATAAAATAACCAAGGAGAGGGAGAGAGGAAGACTAAGAGAAAGAAAAAAGGAGAGCAGAAAACCAAGAGAGATGAAGAAAAAACAATTTCATCTCTTTTGAAATTTAGAAGTGATGGTATGTGTTTCTATTAATAATTTGGAAATTTTCTGTTTAAATTCCATATTATTTCTGTGCAAAAATATTTTCCACAGAAAAGCAAGGCTGACAATTTTTTTCACAGTAACTTTCCTGTTCTTTTTGAAAAAGTAATTAGACATGCTAGAAACAATGCAAGATCTCAAGTTCCCTTTCTTTTTAGCATATTTATTCCTAGGACAATTAAAAAAAAAAAAAAGAGCGGAGATCAAAGCCAATTAAATATTTGGTTTACTAGCAAAACAAAAGTGAAAATAGATTTTCAATGCAAACTTTTCTTGATGGAACATTATCAATATCTTTTTAGCTTTCTATTAGAGAAGGCTTTTTTCATCCTGCTTACCCCCCTGGGTCTCTTCCAAATGGAAACAAGTGGGACAATCAATAAATGAAGCTGCTCAGCATGGCTGCCAGATTTTAAATATTAAAATTCAGGCCCAGGGCAGGCAATGATGCATGCACATATGAGTGCACATGAATATGTAGGTTCAGATGTAACCCAGGCCAACTAATACTGTTTTATGCCTGAACATTACCCAGCACACCTGGCTTTGGCTCTAGTGTGTATTTGTGATGAATCCACAAGTTTGCTAAAGCCACTTTTGTGGCTGACATCAGCCTCCTGTATAGACATAAATTAACTTTCTATGATTGTAACTAGTTGCTGTAGAAAACTGGGGGAGAAGAATTTATATAGGCAAAATGTAGCAAGTATGGGATTTGACTGTATGAAACAGAATAGTCAGACCACATTAAGAGTTTCGGCAGCTATTCCACTCATCTTTCTGCTCGTAAGCTTCCTTTGATATGGAGGCCATAAGCAACTGATTAAGAGCTTGCTTTCTTATGCCAATATTCCACTAAAAATATCTGTGAAGTTCTATTTTATGTTAAAGGAGAAATCACAAGATATCTTGTGTAAGTCAATAGCACCCATATGAATTTTGGAGCAGGAAAAACTCAACACGTGAAGATGAGCCAAATTATGATCTCAGAGGACTCTATGTCAAGCTTAATAGCTTCTCTGGAATAATCTCAAGTTTATATGAGAGTCACATAGATCAAAAAATCATATTAGAGCTGACATTTTCCAGCACAAAATCATCCAAGAAGAAAAAGAAAAGTATTTATTTTGATCAACCCACACACAAACATGAACTATATTATTATTTTACAAGCCCAACTCAGCTCTGCATCCTCTTTTGCAAAGACATAGGGGAGGATGGGTTGGATAATTTGCTCCAGCACCAAATGGTTTGAGCGTGCAAAACAAAATGAGATAGACACACTGCTTCCTAAAATCCTTGCATTCTGTTTCACATGACTGTGTTTAAAAAATGAAGTAAATAAGCAGCTAAAGAACTGTTTCTGACTCAGTGATATCAAACAAATTCAATTCTTTTTGCTAACTATATTTTGAGTACAGCAATAAAAACAAGAACATAAAACAGACACCTCACGAAGGCTATGAGTCACTCAGCATCCTACTATTAGTCATTCTAACTACAAGTAATCTATCAGTACAGATTGCAATGATGGTGTTTTGTCCCAAGCACAGATGTTCATGTTTCCCCGATCATCTGATACAAGATAAGATTGCCTGCAAAGGTCAAGCCCTTCTCTTTTTCTAACATGAATACTGTGATGCTTGGACCATTCAGCACTGAATTTAGACTGTCACCAGTCTAAAGATTTAAAGATGAGCATGTGTATTTGCTCCTTCACTGCTGCACAATAATGGCTTTCAATGTACCCAGGATCACAGCATGGTCACTATTTCCCCTCATTATGTTTTAAGGCATTTGGAGAGCTACTCCAAGATCAGAATGTTGCTGCCTAAAATTGTCCCCACCTCTGAGGTTAGCTGGCAATTTAAACAATATAATAGAAGTGTTGTATATTGAAAAGAAAGTTAAAACAATGGTTAGAAGAAACAAGAAGAAGGCTTTTTGAGGCCTCTTTTTAGATTTCCTTGTGTCTTGGTGGCTGACTGCAAGGAATGTAGATCTGATGGAAAAAATTAGTTATGGTTTTGACAGTAAGAGATCTCAAAATAAGTCCCTGATTTGGCTCTGTACCTAAGGAACTGAATGGATTTTTCTGAATTCTCAGAACAAATAGGAGTAATACAGTTCTTCCATCCAGTAAAAACACAGAATCATAGAAACCTATGATTCTTTGGTTTGCAAGGGACCTTAAAGATCATCTAGTTCTAACCTCTCTGCCCTGGTTAGGGACACTGTATTCGTTTGGCATGAATGATAAAAACCAATTAGTGACCTGCTTTAAAACTGACAGCCAGGTTGGCCAATTGGATACAAGTGTGCACCTCTGGGACACAGGGGTTAAATACAGGTGGGATTTTGGGAAAGCTCTCTCTCTTGCTGCTGCAGGCTTGACATGAGGTAACATTGAGAGTGGAGGGCAGCAGCGAGGCCCGGCTCAGGTCCCGCTGCCCCCAGGGCTGGGCTGNGAAGCCTCATCACCAGTGAAGAATGAGAAGTCCTTTGTTGTGGAGCTGTGCATCTTTAAAAGGTGAAACCCCATGTGTAAGTCCACGGCCCACATGTAGTCATGGCAAAGGCTATGTTTTGGGAAGCTCACAAATGCAGATTTCCAGGCAGGCTGCTTTTGTGGGAGCTGGAAGGCACAAACAAACTGTGTCTCCTGTGGAAAGTTACCAGAACAAAATCAGGAGGGACTTGTCTCTCTCAAAGACTGAATGAAAGACTATTTTATAAGTGGTGCTGACCTAGAGTTCTGATTTTCTGTCTCTTTACATTGTTTTGTGGAAAAGTAAACTGTTGTTAGGGGGGAGGGAAGTGCTTTTAAAAAGGCTTCATGGGGTTTTTTGTTCTCCCTTTAGTGTGTGTTAATAAATGTAACTGTTTCTATCTTTAAGTTAAGCCTGTTTTGCCTTTCTTCTAATCCTACTCCGTAGTAGGAAGATAGACCACTATGCTTAATTTAACAAAACAAATTCGGCAAATGTGAAACCACTGCATCTTTTGGTGTTTCTGCCTGGTTGCGAACTGTAGCCCATAAAGACACCTTCCACTAGACCAGGTTGCTCAGGCCCCCATACAGCCTGGCCTTGAACACGTCTGTTAGCAGACATTATTTCCATTTCCTGCAGTGACATGGTGCCTCCACAGTGTCCTTCATCCTCCCTCATTGCTCAGCACCTAAAATTCAGACATTCTGCACTGGAAATCTGTGTCCCTGGAGATTTGTCTTCATAATCATCACAAGGTAACAGATTTCTTTCATGTTATCTCCCTGGCCCCCTGTAAACTCTGTGAGGTAGAAGGCAAATGTGAATCCACTTCTGTATTTTTCTTGATCCCACTATTGCTCCCCCCATATCTCCTCTGGACTTTTAAGAACAAAGATGATAAGGATCAGATTCCCTCTGTAACATCTTAGAGCTAAGAATGCAAAGAAAAAGTTAGGAAATTATGGTAATGTCACATGTTCAGTACTGCCCTGAAGTGCAACACATCTCTCTTAATATAAAATAAATCCAGTCCTTATTAACTGAAAAAACTCATGCAATTCATTCCCATGGAGGAGGAAAGGATTAAAGAAACGTGACCACAACTTTAACTGAGACATGGAAAAATCCTCAGAGCAAAACTAAAAAAAAACAAGGAACGGGGAAAAAAAAAACCAAAAACAACAAGAAAACCACAAAAATCTCCAGTGTAACAGCTTTGTTTTTGTTTTTGCTTTTGTTTTTGTTTTTCCCATAGCAGCAGAGGAGATTATATCTGATAGAAAAAAATGCAGTTTCAGCTTTACTTCTGTAGCTGTTGCCTTGTCTTTTGACAAATTCAAGAAACATCAACCAAGTGGTGACACTGTAAGGGGGAAATGATAAAGCATAAAAAATAGCAGTGACATCAAAATGAATATTGTTCATGACTTGCATCAGAGTAGTGAAGGTGAAGAAAAATATTACAGTTAGTCTAGTGCCTGACATTTTTCTCCCTTTGGGACACCCTCATCACCAGTCACAGTGCAGTGACTTTGTGTGAGAATTTTTGTAGAATGGTAGAGTCAAAGGGTAGAGTGACCAAGTGTAATTATAAGTCACCTACATATGTTTGCATTCACCCAGCTTGCTTCATCAATGTTCATGTTAATTTAATTCTTATTAGTTTTATTCACAAAGCAGTTTCCTTACCCTTTTTTTTTCTTTCTACCTACTTCAAAAGAGCAGAAGTCTTCCTGATATATGAGTCACTATTACATACTGTCAGATCTCAGAAGACAAAAAGTAAGGGGAAAAAGAAGTAATGTAATATTGTCACTCTTCAGCACTGGATTAATTCCAAGCCTCCCAATCATTGTCATTTAAATATATGCCAACTTTTACAAAGTTTTTTTTACTTATTAGCCTTTTTGTTCATTTCAATATTCATTGATAAATTATTGTATAAGGTATGACAGTCACGTAAGAGGGTATGTGGGAAAGCATAACGCCAACAAAAAAAAATTTAAACAATAAGCTGCCAGAAATTGAACATTAACCTCCTTCACAAATATTCTGTATGATAGCATGGCTTTCTCTTGCTACTTGCATCTGATTTAAAGCATTTGGCTTCATCTGTTGTCTTACAAGTGTCAAACATTCATTGGTGAAACTGCTAGAATCTCTTTCCAGAGATAAAACACATCACCAAATCCCATATTGTGACTATAAGTTTTAGCCAGGGCAGCTAGTCCTTTCCAAACACACCTCTAATATTGTTCCCTTTTGCTTTAACTTCGCTTAGCTTCTTTCTTTGCTATTCCAGCTCTTTATTTTCAGCCCCGAATTTTCATTATAACTCTAAGTCTGGTAATTTATTTAGTGATTAAAGTAATTCAGTCTTACTATATTGAACATAATCACTGAATCAAAGACTCTTCTCCCGAGGGAACATCTCCTAATACTAGGGCTGCTTGCCATTCTGGATAATATGGATGCACTGACTGCAAGGCATCTTATTTACTATGGTTTTGTTAATCTGTAGTGATGGTTACAAAGAAACCTGTGCCTTTAGTTTGAAGATGCCTTTGTTAAAACTTTGATTGTTACAGATGATATTTGACAAATACAAACAAAATTAAAAGTAAAAATATGTTAGCATAAACCCATAAGTCTAATCAGGAACTGAGCTAAATTTGTTTATTTCTTTCTTAACAGATTAATCTTTAATTTTACAAAGCATTTTTCTAAGAAGTTTAATTGATATTAAAGAGTTTGACTGCATCAGCATATAGTGCACAAATTACACTAATTAGTTTTCTTTCATTTACAGCTAATAAAATCTTTCCCATCCTAGATATAAGAAACTAGTTTGAAGTCCAGGCATTGCATTTTGTAATGGGAATTTAATTATTAGTACAGCTAAACCCTCCTTTCTATCCTACAACAAAAAAAAAAAAGAAAAAAAAAAACCCACTATTTTTTTTATGTCTTAAATCCAAGCTTGTGGTTGTATTTGCACCTCTTTTTTTGCCAGTGGTGCATAGGGGATGACTACAGTCCTCAGGAATTAGTTGACAAGCCCAATGTGAGTGACTAAAAGTGGAAGATTATCAATACTGATCTTCTGAGAATTCACAGTACTTGAGATATTACTTCCAGCATAGGTCCTACTTCCAAGAAAAATCTGTTGCTCACAACCCTGGAAAGCACCAAAACACCACTCACGGTGAAAACACACATTATTTAGAAACTATTGGCCTCTACAGAAATAGTAAGTAGTAAAGTTTTTAATGAGACAAGTTGTCATTTTGCTTGCATTACTCTTTCAGGATCCACCTTCTTTTCCAGATTAGTGTACCATGATCATAATGACAAATAATTTTACCAGTAGATAGGAGTGCAGGCACAACAACCACGAACGCATTACTACACAAAGGCAAGGAGCATGGATGCATGACTCAACTGTAATTACCCAAAAGTTCTCTCCATATTAGGGACAACATGATGCCGAGACAGACAGTTATTACTATCCTGTCACACCTGAAGATAAAGAGGAGTGCTGAGGTTTGTTCATCATGTGCTGTTTAAGATGGACATGTGATAAAAGCGCCTTTTGTGACATATTTTAATTCATAAATTCATTCACAGCTGGAATACTTTTCTACATTTTCTCAAGGCAAATTTCACAATACTGTCATAGATCTCATTGGGATAAACATTTATTCTTCATTAAGTTTTCTAGTTAGAAATATGTTCTTTGCAGATAAAAGTTTTGAAGTACTAAACGCTGAAGAGGTACTGATCAACGGCTTCATTAGGAATTACTGGCTTCTCTGGCTGTCAAAATGTCAAGTTATTTGCATTAAAGAAATGAATATATTTCTGCTTGTCATGGCTTTAGCAGAGACATGAACTAATTTGAAAAATAAACACTACCTTTGAACGTTTCACTTCTAAATCTTTCAAGTTCATTTCAGGTACTTATCCTGTTGCCCATTTTTCTTATTCAAAATGCAACGGAGTCAAGTGACTCACTCATGCCTATTTTTTTTCTTTTGCATGTGAAAAGTCAAGAGAGAGAATTTCTAGATATATAGAAGAGCATTAGAATTTCTAAACTCTGATTTCAGAACTAGGTAGGTCCCAGAACAAAGTTAATTTTACATTTTAAAGTAATTCTGCTGAATTTAAGTTATATCTTTCAGAAAAAAATTAATCTGCAATATACAGAATATGTTTAAATATTTATTAAAGAAAACCTCCCACAAACAGAAAACCAGAAAAAAAATTAGGTAACAATTTGCTTCTTCCTTCTTTTTGAAGACATTTCTAGTTTAAAATTGACCTTATTTGGAGTGGTTAAGGTCAAATGGCATCCATAAGTTCCAATCAAATCCACTCAAAGATTATATGATTTACATGTGCTAAGGCTGAACTTTTACACCAAGTATATCAACCTATGTAATTTACGAATAAGAACCAACCCTAATTAACTGATAAAATACACAAAATATTTGAGTCAATTAAAAAAACAAAGCACACTAGATGATACCAGAAGACGTATATTCATGAGCCTTAGATAATGGCCTGAAAGTCATTAAAATACTGTTGCCAGTGTTTTATGATTTAAAAAATGAAAAATCATTTTGATTCTTTCATAGAAATGGCCAAAAAATAATAATTTAAATAGAAAATTGCAATTCTGGGTAGATTTCTCTGCATCATGTTTATCATATTGGTCTAAAACATGGAAGAGAGTTGTACTTTTCTATTTCAGCATACTTCTACATTTTCAGAGAAACACCCCAGGTGAATTCCCAAATCTTTGCTCTAAGTAAGACAAATAGAGAAAATTTACAAAAATCTTAAAGAAAGGTATCTGGAAACAGAATATGCCCTCATTCCTGAAATAGTCATACTGGAAAACACTGGAATGCTGCATCTCCAACCCATTATTTTGTTGATATTTCATCTCATGGGCAGATGGGGCTACCAAGAACTTGACTTCACACAGCAAAGGGTGAACACCGAACACTTAACCTGAGCTCTGAAGAGCGAGCAAATAAAATTATGTTTAAAAGAATAAGAAAAAAATCATCACCAAGAGCCAAAATCTCAGCAACATATCCAAGACTCAAACACTCAGTTTCCCAGCTGCTGGATGCAGCAATGCCATGGCTGTAGCTGTGTAGTACTACTAGGATCTCAAAAAGGCAATGGAAAGGAGAATGAGAACAGTGTGCAGGTACACATCTTGCCTTAGCTTATGGGATGCCTTCCATAGTTTTCCTAAATGGGGTTGACTTTAGCTTTTCCTCCCTCTGCAGGCTCCTAAACCTTCTGATAGCAGCTTTACAGGCCAACAAACTTGCCCTTTTCCCAGTTTTGTCCTTTAGTGCTATGTCCATAATTTTAAGATGATGCCATCTATAGAGCTGAGAGAGTTGTAGCAATGCCGTCACTGAATTATGGCATGTTTTGAACAGGTAAATGAGTTTTTGTCTGGTATATCGTGGAATAAGTTAAAATCTCTATGCAGTCAAATTACTTGAAGCGTTTCTTACAACTTTTCACATAGTATCTCTGAAGGGTCTTGAAATGCAGAACCAGATCTGAGCATGAAAATTGTAGAAGAAATGCATCTCTTTGGCTTTACATTTAGTGTTTTTCTTCTGCCCTCAGTTTACAAGTGCTATTCTGATTGTGGAAGATATAAAGGGTATATTCTAGGAGAAATAGTGTGGAAGTTTATTAGTGACCCGAACAGCATTTGAGAGATAGATATATAATACTGAAGAATTTCAAAGTAGAGTTTTATTCATGTCATTAAATCCCTAAGTGTCACTCCTACTGGTGATTTTAGAACAAGAGAAGACAAAGCACTTCATTGGTACCTTTCCAAGAATTATATGCAACAGCAGAAGAGAATTCCATATAAAATCCTTGAGAGAAGTGAAAGGAGATATATTGCTATCAATTCCAGCAAGAAATATAGAAGAAATGAACCCAATGTAGATTAGAGATAATAACCCAAAATTTGCTAAAAAATCATTTGGTAAAAGTTATAAAACCAGATATTGTTGCTTAATTAAGAATTGTCTTTAAAAAAGTTTAAAAAACTAAAAATAAGTTTATCTGAAAAATAAAAATTAAACGAATGAGGGTCTCAACGAATTTTGTATTCTTAGCCTCAGAAGTTATAATAGTTTTGTGATCTCAGTCTAGGTACAGCTATGCATTTCAGCAAGAAAGGATGGAAAGAAAAGAACAGCTTACCTATGCCACCAGTTTCTGGTACTGCATCAATCTCTTCTTCCCTTCAGAATCATCAATAGATTAATGTTGTCTGGAGGACTACAGTGTCCTGTAATGAGAAGTTATAAATCATATGAAAAGGGACTCTATCACGCTCAGACAATAATAGCATAAAGTAGCCCAAACTGGAATACAGAACATTGTGTTCATCTGCCATCTCTACACAGATGTCTACAAGGTATTGCTTTAGTATGTTGTGTCTACATAACTAATAAGCAGAATGAAAACTTACATTTTAATATGGGCAAAATATTAATATCAAGTCTTAAGCTTGACATTAAATTATTGTTACTGTTTTTGCTTACAGGATCTAAAGGAAGAGGAAAAATTCAATTAATACATTATAATATCCTTAATTACCTAAAATATATTTGTACATGTCATGTCATAATTTTGAGGAGGAATATTCAGAATTCTTATTGCCTATTCTTATCTATTCTCATTTTGATATAAATCAAATTTCTTCTCCTGTACTGTAATCTATGAAGATGATTTCTCACTCTTCTATCAGGATATACCTAACCATAGATAGGAGGGGAATGGATTAAAAAATGCTAATTATCCAATTTTATTACTTTAAAACAAAATAGTATAAGCCTGGGGGGGAAAAAAAAAAAAAAAAAGAATAGAGCTCTGCAATGGTTAAACTGATATAGGCAATTTGTGTTGTCCTCTCTTTGATTTACCCCTGAGACTTCAGCATTGATCATGGACATGTTAAGTTTTCCAACAGTGAGTTGATCATTCTGGGCTGAAATTCTGCAGTTCATTTGTCTGTCTGTTACACATGCATGTGCAAATTCAGTTCTGGACTAAAGAAACCTTCTATAAGAATTGACATCTTTCATCAGAGGACGTTATTTTAGATTTTTTTAAAGAGGAAAGCTGTCATAGAATTAACAACCAGCATAAAAATTAATATACTGATACCAAACCACTAAGAATTCTTATTAAACTTCAAATCACTCTAATTAAGATTCCCTAAGAACTTTGGATTCATGACAAATATAAGCAAAGCATTTATTTTTGAATTTTTAAGACCAGTCATAGGGATAAGGAAACCAAATTTCCACTGCTTTCAACATATAATTGTCTACCTAAGAACCTTTAATGTTCTTGGAATAATCCTGCAAACCAAGAATTGTTGAGTCACAGAACACTTTAGGTTGAAGAGGACCTCTGGAGGTCATTAAGCCCAATTTCAGAGCAGCTATCACCTTGAAATTCTTTCCAACACAGTTTCTTTTTCAGCACACCACTCTACAGTTTTCATGAATTGCTCATTTATGTTGAGCACACTATTTCATCAAAGAACACACTCACATTTTACTAATTTAAACACATCATAGGATTAACAGAAAAATGAGATCAGGTACTGGAGCACATACCAGAATATTAGAGACAAAGGAACAGAATTGTTTTAAGCTTTATAAACTGAGTCATCACTATCTTGGGACTGATGAAACACTACCCAAGTTTAATTAAAAATTTCTAAATGAGACCTCTTTTTCAAAGTAAAGTAAATCTTCCCCATATTTTCACCATGTGCTCCATGCCATTGGTTGGCTTGATGGCTTCTTGTCCATACCTGCCTCTTGGTTTTTACTATGTAGAGATCCTGTGGCTACTGTGCCCCCGCACGTCTTCAGTACCTTCAATATAAACCTTCATTTAGAGAGCATAAATTTGTATTCCTTACTTTATGGACTAATAAAGCTGGATATATTTCACATAAATTAAGTTTGTTTTTCTTTTCTTCCATGCTCTTTTACCATTGTAGCGTATTGGAATTGTCCCACCTAAGGAGAATTAGCTTTGCAGTGTGTTTTCATATATTATATAACAGGCAGTTTCTAAATATGTGTGTTTTTTGTCATCTAACATATTCAGTCAGCATACTCTCTGAAAAAGATAAATTAAAAATGGAAAGCATCATCTTCCAGAAGAAATATTGGAACACTTCAATTAGCAGATGTGAAGTGAACTTGGGCCACACCAGAGAATCTACATGTTGTATGATTTCCCACTGGGTAAAGAGGATATGCACAAAAAAAACCCCTTGAAAAATCGTTTTGTACTATTCTAGAAATTATGACTGCTGTCTCCTCTGCAGTGTTCTGACAGTTTGGAAAAAAGCTTATTTTCTTTCTTTCCATAATCATTGAAATAACTCTAAGCAAACTGCTGTGCATCGTATCACTGACTTTAGTAATTTGCAGGCACTTACAATGACTAAAAACAGTGCCACACACAGAGAAGACTGGTGTTGAATTATGCAAGAGCAAGCCCCATATTTCAGCCTGAATGAGAAAAGTAAGAGCCATGTTGGATATTAAGAAAACATATCAGGTTCAGAGGTCTGCAATTAATCTTGTCAGTGCATGAAGCCAGGCGAACCTGTTTGCAGGAACACAACATCTCAGAAAACACAACACAGCCTTTTTCTCTTCTGTGAATGCACAGCCAACCATGGACACATGGGGTTTGAATCCATTAATGTGACTGGACATAGTCAATTTCTTGAATGTTATAATGCATTCTTACAAGTATTAAGATATTTACATCAGTTCTTCGTAAACTTTATACAGAGAACAGGCAGATGGAATGAATTTCTGTTAGCTACCCTACAGTATATGCAGGTAATACAGATATTTATAGACAAGAATTACATTTTGCTCTCAGTTGAAGCAGAGAAATTTGGTCTGCAGTTGATCCCAGTGTCTCTGATTGATAGATAGAAAAGTCAATATAGTACTCATAAATACACTTTTTAAAACAACATTGTCCTTTTTTTATACAACCAGTGAAATATCATAATTGAATACATTTACTTTTAGAACCTGTTAACACTAAGAAACATGTAGTGAAATTGACTGAAAATAAATTAAAATAGATTTTTTCTTTTATTGACCTTGACAAATGTACAAATGCCATAGATAGTGATTATGATGATCTTTATACAAAGAAAAAACAATAACCAAGCATGCTGCAAAGGCCACTTCCATTAGAAGGGCTCTCTCTATTGATTGCTTGGAGCCTTCCTTGAGAAGTACAACAGTAGGTGTTTTTCAAGAAAATTGATTTTAATGATTAAAGAGACTTCAATTTCCCCTTGATGTTTCACACCAGAAGTATTCTGACTGTAAATAGAAGAGCCTAGTATAAGTTCATCATGGGAATAAATAGATACATTCCCACACTCTTTAAACTTTGCATTCTAGTATAAAATAAACTATCACAAAAATATGTCTAAATTTTATCAGATTATAATGTTTCTTTTGAGGCTTTGTCTTCCTTCTGTGATCAAACACAGTTTTCAAATCTTGAAATCATTGCCAGAGTTCCAGCTTTCACAATTCATCAGGCTAACCTGTGATGATGTTCTGGACATGCCTGGAAGGTGGCCTTATGTAATTTATCAGTATCTCAGCACATATAGAGCTCATTATCTTAAGATGTTCAGCTTCCCACATGAAAATATCAACAATACATTTGAATTTTAATCTATATATGCATCCAATGAACCAGTGTAAGCATCTATGCAAATCTGCGTAAACTAGAAAAGTAGTTTTATGGTTTTTTAAATTAATCACTAATATAGTAGAATCGGACTTTGCCAATCCACTAAAATTTCATGAAAAGTTAACATTTGACTGGTTCTGCTAACAATCATCACCTCTGAGCACCTGATAAGTCATCTGAGCCAAAATCAGTCATTTTACAGCAGTCTTCTATGAGCTCCATCCTTCTGGACTTCCAACCATGTAGAACAGATTTTGATTTAAATTTCTCCTCTGCTTTCAAAAATACTTTAGTATGACAAGATCAGTGTCAGGATTTTTAACTCCGACATACCCCATAAATAGGGGTTTTCTGTCTCTCAGAGTCCCGTACCAGGTTTGAAAGATGAGACAGATCCTGCAGCTAGGCCTTCAAAGATGTTAATTCTTCAAGGTCTTACAAGAGTGTCAGTGCTCTAGGAGAAGACGCTGCTACAGGAACGTGGAGGCAGTCATCAGGGTCGTTTTAAAGATTTCTAATCCAATTAACTCTAAAAATGTACTATATTTATGGTTTTGTGCCAATTACTATCACCTATTCTAAACACATAATTTCTACCTCAATTTCATTCTACCAATGTCTTTGTGCCACGGTCACAGCAGAAGATGAAGTAGACGAAGAAGAGGAAGAACATGAGACAACACCCCAAATCCTCGATATTGCTCCAGTCTACCTCCATACTAAAAACCCAAAACTACAATTTTTCACCCTGTAACAACCTAAACTAACTCTATTTTAAATCTTTATTATTTCTTAACTCATCTATAAGTGTCGGAAGTTTTTCCCATGGACTAAGACAGCGCTTTCCTGGGGTCTCTGTCAGGGTTTCTGCCAGGGTTTCAGACCCCCACAGGGCAGTTTGAGGTGTTTTCCACCTGTCCTGGACTCCAACAGATCAGAATCTTATGTTCTCAGGTGCCATTTCCCCCACTTTGATAGAGATAATAAGTGGGAAAGTGAAAAGATAAGGTAATTAGCACTCTTCTAGACTTTTAGTGACAGTTATGAAAGTGTGATTTACTGCCTGTTCCTTTTATTAGAGTGAGTCTTGGTTGCAAGAAGCTGATGTTTCTTGAATGTACAAATCTTGGATTAATTCCATAATTCTTGGAAATAATGATAAACTTAATCAGCAATGATATATTTCTATATTAAGATTAGAACTGAACCTTGAGTTGATTCTTCTGCTTATTTCCAACAATTTCAAAGGGAGGTAGGTTCAGTTGTTTTGACACATAGATCTAGATAGCCTGTCTTGCACAGTAAAAGAGAAGAAAAGCTAAGGACGTGAGCAAAAACTAATTTTGCTTCATAAATCAAATACTTTCTATTGCATGAACTGGAATCAGTACACCTTGGACTGGAAAAGGAGAATGGAAAGAAGGACGTGGGTCAGTTGAGAAACAACCCAGATCATTTATATGAAGAAGAATGGAGGGTGTAGTAATGATTTTGTTCAGTAAATTTATCCATCTGCCAATCACTCCTACCCATAGTAGCTCTGTAAAATTTGAAAAGGAAAACCTGCATTTATAAGTTATCCAAGAATTAAAGTGATGTCAAAGACCTTTTTTTTGTTTGAGCTCTAAGCTACCCAAACATCATATCAAAAACTCTCTAAGCCTTGAAACTGCTTTTTTTTTTATTTTGTGGGAAAGGAAAAATTTTAATGGCCCAATTTCTTGCTTCCACAAACATGTTTAATAACTTCTGAGTTTTTAACACACAAAAATATACTTAATGACCTAAAACAGCAATTCAAACACAGTTTTCAACATTAGTCTGCTCTGTAATATTTCTTAGTAATTTAGTTGAAGCCTTTTTATCTCATTAATCATTAAATGAATGTATTTTCCTTACAACTTGGAATATTTCTGACCCAGTTGATGAGTAATCTAAAAGATGCAGCTGCCTTGCAATGGCAATAAAGAGAAGTTATGAAGCGCAGAGCTGACTAGTTGTTTTAAAATACAAACATTTCTAAGTGAGATTACCTGATTACCTCTTTTGATCAAGGAGCTCAAATAGCAGGGATGGGATGAGTCTTGATTTAAGGAACTGCAGTTCTTTAACCAGTGCATGAAGCAGAGCCTTGGCAGCAGCAAGAGAAAAAGCTAAATATGCGCTTAGTGAAACAATCCAAAACAAAAGTGTTAAGCAAAACAATTTAATTTCTGAGAATGAAAATAGTTCTTTGCCTTGTTTTCACCACAGTGCAGGTGTTCTTCAGAGAAGTGGATATGAAAGTCATCATATGTAAAACAAGCTTTCAAACAGAAAAAGTGTAAAATGAATATAGGCACGATCTAAAAGTGTACTAGTTTCGCAGAGTGACTCTGTCACTCTGTTTTTATGCATTTTTATTGAAGCTGAGTAAACCACAGAAGCAAAATCATACAACCAGCTCTTTGGGTTCCAATATTCTCATTTGTGTTATAAGATTTTTCTAGTCAAAAAGTACCTGGTAAAAGAAGAAAATATCTACAGATAACATTCTTCGCTGTTTTGCCACTTACTCATGTGAATGACTGACTGTTTTAGTCATAGATTTGCTGAGAGAAGAGGATAAAGGAGGACCCAGAGCTAAGAGGATGTGATTCCTTCATCAGCTTCCAAAGTCCTTGTGGAACTATATCGGTTAAGAATATCCAAAATTTGGAGCCAGACACCTCTGTAAGACTTGCATATCCAGCAGAGTGCTACATACTGAACCCAGCTTTTTTTCTCCCAGATGTAATTATTTAACAAAAATTATAATAGGAAAAATGACATATTAAAAAATAAAATTCGATGCTATGTCATGATGTTCTCTCTTGACAACTTATCTTCCTATGTCCAACTCTTTATTTAGCAAAACAGGAGATATCATAAAAAAAAAAAAAATCCCCCTAAGCACCAAAAATACAGATAAAAATATCTGAATTTCCTAAACATGCTTAATCACTGAAAAAGACTTAGGAGTTTCTGGACCACTGTTTAAACCTTTAAATAAGGGATATGAAGTAGCATTTGTACTTTAATAAACACCCTTTGAAATCACAGCTCCGTCCTGCCAGGCACTGAGCAAACACATAGGTGGAGAGACTTCCTGACCCAGAAATCATATGCTCCATATTGAAGAAGAAATAAAAGCAATAATACAAAGTAATATGATTATTACCATATAGCAACTCAGCTGTGGAAGGAGAATAAAAAACATTTGGATCATATCAGGTCATAGGACATATACCCTCCTAAGACTTTCAGAAAAGAACATATACTAGAAAAAAGTCTAAACTAGTGCAGCTGTACACCAGTACTTCTCTACACAGTCACACAACCTTCTGTGCCCCACTGGTTTCCTGAGACGCAGGTGGTGTCTTTGTGCCTAATATTCCTGGATGAATTCTTTTATTCAAAAAATTAGTTCAAATTACTTATTTTAAAGACTATGTAACCTTTAGAAATGCAGGTTCCTTAATTCCTGGATGAGCTAACACTGCTGTAGATATGAGTGCTACATCACTGTCGCCCTGGGATTTAAGTACCTCAGAGAGTGTGGAACAGGACTGACTGCTGGGATCTTAAGATTTTTCCTTTTCTTCAAGTGTCTAAATTCCTCATCACTATTTTATGCAAAGCACCTCCTTGGTGGTATTTGATGTGATTGATATGATTATGCAGTCAAGGATCACACTTGTACTACAGCTGGTATTGAACCTTTTAAAGGTTATATTTATTTAAAGAATATCTGGAATGCATATACAGTCTATACATCTGCCCAACTAATTTAGATTTTGGCCAGTAAGGGTTTGCTGGGATGTTATGGGATGATTAAACACCTTAATACAAATACTACACCACTTTCACTTTCTGTCAAATCACCGTGGGCTGTACTTTAAAGAAAATTAAAGTAGATGGCTAGATGGTCAACAAAGATGGGACAAAACAGTTCTTCTACAAGATACTTGCAATTTACCATGCACTAGAGTTTATCCATGTGTAGAACAAACCACCTGCCAGTTGTTAGAGCAGTATGACTAGGTAAGCATTGCTAAGTATTCTATAATAACAATTGTACTGCCGAAAACAGAGTTGTATACAAGGTGTGCACACTGTAGGCTTTTGCAGACAAAAAATGCAAATTAAAGCTCATAAGAATGCAATCTTACACTGCCAAAATATTTATTCATGGCAGGCATTATCTGCACAATTCAGAAACACATACACCACTCCATATCACAAACTGCTGACAAGATGTAGAAAAAGCAATAACACTCTAACGTCTATGCACTTAATTCGTTACTCTGCTGAGGTAGAAGTAGATGCATACATTTTCAAAACTGGTTAGAGAGCTGATTGTCAGCAATTCATTCCCTAGCATTTCTGCTGCAGATCCTTCGTTCACTTAGCCCCAGAGCCATCAGCATTTGGAGGCAAATGTGGGAAAAAAAAATCCATGCAGCAAGAAATCAAAGCAGGTGTCACATAGTTATGTGTCCACTGGAGAGCTGATATCAGACTGGAAAGATCAGTTGGCCTGAAATTTTAAATCACCTTGTGACATTAGGTCTCTTTTCTATTACAAATTAGGTGTCTATACAAGGTTTTAAAAATCCTACTAATTCCTTTTTTTGGGATAATATGTTTGAATGTACTTTAAAACTTTAAGCACATGAACTGTTTCTCTTTATATTATTAAATTCTGCATCTATATCCATAAAAGAATAAGCATTTTTATTTCACATTATTTTTCACAATCTTTCAGCATTATCAGTGATATTACTGGATATTAGTTGTTATGCAATACCTCAGTGATGTGTAACCAAGGGATGTTTTGGAATAGGTAGCGTACAGTGACATTAATAACTTCCTTTCAAGGGAAAGCAAAGTCCACAGGCCTGAGCAGGCAAAACACTGATGCCTTTTTCTGAGACAATCACTACTTTCAATCTCCTCTTGGGATGATATGTGTCATAGCATGGCCTAAGATCCTTCTGCTGGAGTACACAAATATCAAACATTTTTTTAGATAGGCATTTTCAGCAGTCCCATCACATGCAAGAATAAATGGATTGATACTCACTTATAAAATCATGGGACTTCTATCTATTTCTTTTCAGATCACAATGATATTAAGAACACCTTCTGTTTCCACCTATTCTTTCATAGAATCAGAATCACAGAATGGGTAAGGTTGGAAAGGCAGTGGTCCAACCTCCCTTTGTAGGTGGAGTCATGCTCAAGAACATTGCACAGGGTTGTGTCTTGGTAGTTTGTAAGTAATATTCAGTGAGGGAGACTACACAACCTCTCTGGGCAATCTGTTCTGGCGTTCCATCACCCAAATAGTAAAGTTCTTCCTCATGTTCAGGTGGAATCTCCCGTGCATCAGTTTCTGCCTGTTGCCTCTTGTCCTAGCTCTTGGCACCAAGAGCCTGGCTTCGTCCTCCTGACACCCTCCCTTCAGTCTCTTCTCGAGGCTGAACAAACCCAACTCTGTCAGCTTTCCTCATAAAAGAATTGCTCCAGTCTCCCAATCACTTTTGTCACCTTCTGTTGGACCTGCTCCAGGAGCTTCATATCTCTCTTATACTGAGGATCCCAGAACTGGACACAGCACTTCAGATGTGGCCTCACCAGAGTTGAGTAGGACACCACCCCTGACCTGCTGAAAATGCACCACAGGATATCATTGGCCTTCGTGGCCACAAGGACACACTGCTGGCTCATGGGCAGCTTGTAAAGTAGAAAAGCTTGTTGTTCACCAGGGCCCCCAGATCCTTCTCTACAGAGCTATTTTCCAGCAGGTCACCCCCAGCCTGTATTGCTGTGTGGGCTTATTTTTCCCCAGGTGCAGGACCCTGCATCTGCCTTTGCTGAATTTCAGCAGATTCCTCTCTGCCCATCTCTCCAACCCATCGAGAGAAAGTTCTGAAGGGCTTCACAGCCCTCTGGGGTATTGACCACTCCTCAAAGCTTTGTGCCATTAGCAAATTTCCAGAGGAGATACTCTTTCCTTAGAGCATGAAAGATTGCAGACGCAAGAATGCTTATGAGAGTTGTACGGGTAAAAGCTGAATTTTTCCATAGCAGTTTGCATGGAAGATGCTGAAGTTTCTCTAGTAACATCAAATCACAGTGCATAGAGGTTCATTTCTATCTGCATTCTCATATCTTTGCTAGATATAGATGCCCTGTGCAAAGAGTGAACACTGTTCAGCTGCCAAAAGCAGGCACAACATGTTCAATGGAATCTTGAGAAGCACAAGAATAAATAAAAATCCTAGTCCATGCATTCAGAAGCCTCATTATTTTTCTTATTATAAACCCTGCCCACTCTTACAGAGAGAACCCTTAGCTTTAAATCTCTACCAGTGGTTTTGTTTCTAAACCTTTCTATATTTTTCTATTTTTGTAAACCCATATATATTTTTCATTTCTAGATTCAAAGTCCTCAGTTAGGATGTCAAGTTTTAAAAGTATGCTGATGATTTTCCTCAGATCTCTGAATTCTGTGGTAGAGAGGCAAAGCCTTGATTGCATTGCTATGTCTATTGCAGGGTAGGGGGTTCCAAGGCAGAGAAAGGATATAGCCTATTTCTTTTCCTGCCAGTATTGTACCTTTCCTGCCAAACCATGAGAGCAGGATTACAGAGCTGCTAGATCTCCCCCGTTGGAGGGAAGGCTCTCTGCATTTTCATTCTGAACATTTCTGTTAGCAGATGCTTGGCTTGCTACATTTTATGCTGTGCAGATCAAACCACAACAAATAGGTCTTGGATAGAAATACAAGTTTTGCAGCTCCTCTGGGGGAGTCTTTAGTTTCCAGTAATTTCCATATTTGTTAACTACCTCATAATAACAGACTCTGCCAAATATAAACAGGATTACCCAATAGTGATCTGTTGTTTGCAAAACTCTAGCTCAGGTCAGACTGGAATAGCAGAGTTCTCATTCAACAAAATGACGGGTCTTAAAAGGCAATTGCAATAATACCAGTTTGTTGAAGTAATATTATACTTGCATTAGATACAGAGTAGGAGTCTGAAAAAATAGGGTAAAAATCTGGAGTCTCAAACAGCACAGGAACATAGGGTCAAGGTTTGAAAATTTTTATGTTTAAAATTTTATGCATTTGAGATGCTGAGACAAATCATATGTTTTTGCTTAAAGAAATTAATATTTAAGTGAGATTCTCCAATATAACTGTCTCATACATAATGAACACAACAGCACCTCAATGAGCTTCTCATTTTCAGTTTAGTATCTTCCTTGTTGAAAAAAATTTCCATTTTTTAAATTTGCATTGGGAATGGGTGTCATCTGCTTGGGCTGGTGCTGGACCTTATGGATTCTCGGCTGGCTCTTATGTCTAGTCTGAAATCATGTTTTTATACATTTACAGTGTTTATCTCACTGTCTACAAGACATGAACAAAACATGCTTGTGCTCTGAAGTTTGTTTAACTTTAGGAATGTGTAGGTAAAAGCAGAGAATACAGAGAGCTGAAAATTTGCATAAAGAGAAAAGGGCTGGGCGTGAAGGGTGAGAACTAAGACTGCATTCATAGAACATGGTATGTCCACCTGTACAGGGTCTGGCATAAGTTAGACTTGTCATGTGCTATCTGAGCCCAAACAGAATTTCCCACAAGGAAAATTTCACCCATGTCCCCTGCGGGAGGTTCCTCATGAGCTATTCCACAAGTGAGGTTTAGGGATCTACAGAAAAAGGAATTATTGTACCTTACAAGCCTCTTTCTAAAACCGATTGAAGGTGTGTTATGTTGAAATATGAGTTTTGGAAAAAAGAAATAAGCAAACAGCAACAACGACAGTCAATCCTCTTTTTCCCAATTAAAGGTTATAGATAAAGAAATAAAAATTAAAATGGCAATTGCTAATATTTATAAGAAATGAAGAGAGGAGACTAAGAAAGATTTCTGAGACTTGAGGCATCTATTTTGTTTTTGCCTTTAAGATAGGAAAATACAATAGGAGACAATTATTTCGTACTCAATACACTTTTATGAACATAACATCATAGGTAAAAAAACAAAACAAAGTGGAGAAGAAGTTTTGAGCCAAAAGGAAGTTTAGCAAAAGGAGCAGTAGTCTGTCTTCTTCACCCATACAGGAGGACCTTCTGCACAATGAACTGGGGAAAACAAGATAGCAACTAATAAGTAGCAACAGTTTAGTTTCATTTGGGAAAATAGGAGGATTGCCATGAATGTCTCTGCAGCTTTTGCTTGAGGTGTTTTAAAGCAGACAGTGTTGCCATGATGGGAGGCATGGAGAGACATGATTGAACCAGGTAGGAAGAGATGCAGGATTTGCTCATATGTTTAAAGACATTTTGGGAGCCAACACCAAGAATAACATCCAACTTGTATTACAGAAAAGCCAATCACAGCTGAAAGTGAATAAGAAAAGGCTGTGAAGCCATGATGGCTATGGGTATCTGGGTGTATCCTCTTGGGGCCTTGGTGGATAAATCTATATACCAAACCAAACCAAAACAAACAAAAACAAACCAAACAAGAACAAACAAAAACAAACAAAAACCCAGACCAAAACAAACAAAAACACACCCACACAAAAAAACCCACAACCAACCTTAAATAAACCCCAACCAAAGGAAAAAAAAATAGAGAGAGAAAAAAAAGGGAAGGGGTGAAGAGGCTTTGTACTCATCCAACAAAATTCATCAGATTATTCATAGAGTTTCTGAAGTCCAAGATGAATACCAGTCTTCCAAGCAATGTCTAGGCATGTTCTGAGCCAGGATCATTTGGTAATCTCCAGCAAATGCTCCAGAGCCCCACTATCACCCAGTAATGATGCCCCAGGAGCCAGCCCTGGACACACAGTCCATCCAATAAGTACTGCTAGATCCTCACTGTCCCTGGATGCCTCATCCCCAGAGATACACACACATACACACACACACACACTTATACACTTGGCACAATAGGGTAAGTAAGGGTGATGTTTTGTGAATATGTAAGAAGTGGAATGAGATTATAAGTCATAAACCTCAGCTAAGGGGGGATGTGAAGGGAAAGGTAGATAATATGAATATGAGCATCTAAATTAGTTTCAGACTCAGAGAGCTGTTATTAAGATTCTTCAAGAAAGTAAAGTATTTAAGATAATGAAAAACATATTGCAAATGTTCTTAGTTTTATTTGTTTACTACTTTCACAAACTACTTCAAGGAACTCATTAATAGAAACTAATTGGAACAGGTTCTGTGTTCATGTCCAGTTTCTTTTATAATTGCTGAAGTCACTGATTTGCCATGAAGCAGCTCCTATCTAATCTGTCTGATTAAAAAGGGCACTCTCTCTTGCTGTACTCATTCAAGTAGAAATGAATTGTTCACTGTCATGCACCAGGCTGTTCCCTTCATTTTATAAACCAAAGGCTAGGCAAATTTAGTCAAGGAGTCTGGAGGACTCTTCCCTCCTTCTATGCCATTCCTATCATGAGGTGAAACATTGCACTGATTATGAGACTTCTTTTTAATTTTTTGATTACATGAATTAATTGGACTTTCAGACTGGACTGAATTAATCTTCAGTAAATTATTTTCACGTAACTATGTTCCTTATTTGCAAGTAACAAAAAAATTCCTTTCTCCTAAAGAAAAGCTCAGTACAGAATGTAAGAAAGTGTTCAATTGATTCCATCTTTCAGGATGAAAATGTATGGGCCTGGAATGTTTTGGTGTGATGTTGTCTGAAAAAAAGGAAGGAAGGAAGGAAGGAAGGAAGGAAGGAAGGAAGGAAGGAAGGATTTTTTTTTTCCCCCTAAAGACCAAAGGAAAAAGAGTCAGTGCAACAGCAAATCTGTAACAGCTTCAAACAACTTTATGTGTCATAAAAAGAAATAGCCTTTTTTTTTTTTCTTATTTGTTTTCTGTTCCCTACTAAAGACCCCCAAAAGGTCTCCATGCTGGTAAATTAATAGGTTTGTTTTTCTAGGTAAGAGACATCTTCTACATTCGCTAGAATGGAAAAGTTCCCCACCCTAAAAGAGAAGTCATGACTTCTGCACCTAAAAATGACAGTAATTGCAGGTCTAAGATGTGTGGGTGCTTCCATGAACAGCTAGGAGTACATGCAAAACAAAGCACAATACACTTTTCAGAGATGAGTTACCTGTTGCAGGGATGGGGATCCTACCACTTAACATGCCAAATATGAATTGCAAAGGTGTTAATGGTTTTTTTGGCAGAATGCCTTAGTCCCAGCGTGATTTGATAAATCATCTGCTCCCCTTAAAAAAAAAAGGCCTCATCTTAATGTTAAAGACTCAATTTACTCCAGAGTGTCAAGTGGATTTAGAATATCACCTCTCCTCTTTCAAGCAGCTTATCAGTATCCTAACGCTGACTTCTGGAGACAAGAAATCTGCAATATTAAAGCTCACTCATTTCTGATCAGGATTAAAATTTAAACTTTCCAGGAACTTCATTCCCTTGCAAAGCCAGGTGTGCCCATGTTCCTCTTTGCAAAGTTCATTGTGCAAATACATCTTCCATGACTTTATCCAATCACAGTTTATTTATCAGGTTAGGCTATAAAGAGTGGATCTTATACTTGCCCCAAAACATGACTTTTCCTCTGTACTGGGTTTGCAGGGCCAAGCTTTGTTAGTGAGGTGGCTACAGGGGTGTCTTTCTGTGAAAAGCTGCCAGAAGCTTCCTCCACGTCTAGCAGAGCCAATCCCTGGCAGCTCCAAAGACGGATGTGTTGCTGGTCAAGTCTGGGCCAATTAGAGATGGTGGTAATATATTTAGGAAGAAGAAAAAAAATGTTATTACACAGTTGCAATTGTGGCCAGAGAAGAGCAGGGAGAGAACATGTGAGAGGAACAACTCTGCAGACACCAAGGTCAGCGGAGAAGGCGGAAGCTATTCAGCTGTTGGAGCTGGGATTCCTCTGCAGCATGTGGCGAAGACCATGGTGAGGCAGATGTGTCCCTGCTGCCCATGGAGGACCACAGGGATGCAGATATTCACCTGCAGTCTTCGGAGGAGACCCACACCAGAGCAGGGGGATACCTGGAGGAGGCTGTGATCCTGTGGGAGACCCATGGAGAGAGAGGCCCACACTGCAGCAACCTGTCCTTGGAGGACTACCCCCTTTGCAAGAGTGACCCATGCTGCAGCAGTGTTGGGAGGACTGCTGCCTTTGTGGCACACTTACGTTGGAAATGTCCGTAGAGAACTATCCCCGGTGGAAAGGACCCCACAGGGAACCAGGGGAAGGACTCCTCTCCCTAAGCAGCGGCTGAAACCATGGGTGTGGAACTGACCCCCATTCCCTGTCTCCCTGGGCCGCTGGGGAGGAGGTAGTGCTGGGAAGGAGGGAGGGGTGGGAGGAAGGCATTTCCAAGGTTTTACTTTACTTTTCATCATCCTGCTCTGATTTTCTTAACAATAAATTCAATTAATATCTCTAATTTGAGCCTGTTTTGCCATGATGGTGTTTGATGAGTGAGTCTCCCGAACCTTATCTCAACTCATGGATTCATTGTTATATTTTCTCTCCCCTGTTCAGATGCAGAGGGGTGAGAGCCTTTGGTGGGTGCCTGGCATCCAGACAGGGTAAAACTACTAGTGTCTTTTTGGTATTTCGGCCAGGAATCCAACCTGGATCAATTGCTTGGAAGTTAGCTATGCTCACCAAAGCAGAAGGAGGGAACTTGCAAAGCTTTTAAACCCACAGACAGAAACCATGCCCCAATGCAATCCAAATCAAGCTTTGCAACATCAGCAGACACCTGTGATATTGTATAACTTAAAGTGTCTAGTGCTATCTAATTCCTTAGTTGCTGGAGAACTTCTAAAAGGGCTCCCCCTGCTCTCTCTAGAGGGTAATAAAGCTGAGTGAGTTTTCAGTAATAAGCCAGTGGGCTATGGTTTGTGTTGCACTGAATCTCTCTTGCACATTTTATCTGTTCTTAGGGCAAAATTGACTCTTAGACCTTCTGTATGTAATTCCACCAAAATCAATTGGATTGCCTGATGAACAATTCAGAGTTGAATTTAAGCCTCTGAGACACAAGTGATCCCTAACTAATTAACCTACAAACATTATTGTGCATTGACAATTTGCCAAGGTATAGTCTGTAGTGAAGACCCAAATTCATCAACGTTTATGAAGTTTTCTCTTCCTTGGTTAAAACGGTATTCTCAGGTACAAGCTTTCTCCTAAAACCAGTGCTGAAGTGAACCAGTACTCACCACTGAAAAGCAAACCTTTGTGCCATGAAACATCTGATGGCAGAAAGTTAACTGCCAGAGCAGTTAGTAAATGGAAGAGTTTCAGCTTCATTTTCTTTGGTACAGTTACTAATATTCAATAACGGCAAATCTGAACCAGCTGCTACTCCAAAAACAACACTTAGCAGGAGGAGTTTTGTGTTTATAATACTGCAGTGCCCTGAAGCTTGAACAGCTTTGACCCCCCTAAAGATGTGTTATCATTTCTAAAAGGACTGTTGTGGTTTAACCCCAGCCAGCAACCAAGACCCATGCAGCTGCTCACTCACTCTCCCACCAGTGGAAGAGTGGAAGCAATTAGAGGGTAAATGCTAGAAAACTCGTGGGTTGAAATAATGACACTTTAATAGAGAAAGCAAAAGCTGCACACACAAGCAAAGCAAATTGTATCACTGCTTCCCATGGCCAGGCAGGTGTTCAGCCATCTCCAGGAAAGCAGAGCTCCATCCCATATAACTATTACTTGGGAAGACAGATGTCACCATTCCAAATATCCCCACTTCCTCCTTCCCTCCACTTAATATGCTGACCATGATGTAATATGGTCTGGAACATCCCTTTGGTTTGTTTTGATCATGTGTCCTGGCTCTGTTTTCTCCCAGCTTCCCTGCCAATGTGGCAAGTAAGGAATGCAGAAATGGCCTTGGCTCTTTATAAGCCCTGCCCAGGAATAAGGAAAAGATCTCTATATTATCAACTCTGTGTTCAGCACAAATCCAAAACACAGCCTCATTACCAGCCACCGTGAAGAAAACTAACTCTACCCCAGCCTAAACCAGCATCTTGCCGTTCTCTGCACATGCACAATATTTAGCAGTAAGGCAGCGGAGAGTATTATACATTTCCAGACACATCTGTGAACATTGACCACCCCATCCATGAGACCAGTGAAACCTCATCAGAAACCTCAATGATTTGAGGTAGGATCACTGAGAGCATCAGTCAAAGGCAATGCTGCTGCAGCAAGCATATTCATAGGCAAAACCTCATTTGGAAAAAGGATCCCTTTTGTCACCCTTATGAACTGAAATTAGTGTGTATAGGTGTGTAAAAAATAGAGGAGAAAGGGAAGCATCACTTCCAAAATAATGAAAGTAGACATGTAGTATAGTACATAGTATGAGGCAAAAGGCACTTCCTAAGTAGGAATCGTTCTAGTAACTGTTCTTTTCAAATGGTGTGAAAATAATAGCTGTGAAAGACTAGGTTTCTTGCAATATTGATAATTCTTCTTTATATGAAGACCTCACTTCTTTTAAATTGCTACATATTCATTCTCCTACAAAAAAATCCACTTCTGAGTACTACTTACTCTGAATCTTCGAGCAATTTTCATCACTTACTTCTTCTCTGTTTTGATTGTGCTGTTCAAAACAGAACTATTATATTTTAATTTAATGAGATGTGGATACCATTTGCAGCTGCTAAATATTCTGTAAGTGCTCAGTATGAAAGTCACCCATAACCTATATTTCTGTATATTTATTTTCTCAAGTTGCCTTTTGGTATGAACAATGCAAAATGATTTCTCTCTTTCTATTCAGAAACTTTGATCAAAATTCAAAACTTGTAAACATTCAAGAAATTGAATAAGTGCCCATTATTTTTCATTAACTTCATTTTTTTGTTTACCTCATAAATGACAATTTACTGAAAGTTCTCTCACTTCTCAGTGGTGATTTTTTACAAATATGTAAAAAAAGCTGTTCTGATTTAAACCCTGATTTGATAACTACTCTATGTCATACATCACATCAAATCAGTCTAAAAATATATATATATATATAATTTTTTTTAAGGAAAGATATGGACAATGAGAATAGAGGAAATACAAATGGTTATTCCAGTTCAGTCATGATGTTATGGTTCAGAGCTTATCCAGCTGTATTTTGCTTATTATTTACAACAAGAAGATTGTGCCAGAGCATAGACAGACAACAGAGGAGTGGTTTGTTTGGTTTGGGATTTTTATTATGATTTTTAAAACTGGTAACTGCTTTGGTAAGGCCTGAAGCTTGACAGTTTTAGAGCTCAGTTTGCACTACTGAAACTAGTTTGAATTTTGATACTGAAAATATTAGATTAAAATTATTTCATCTTCTCTTATCATGACACTGATAAACATTATATTTTTTTTTATCATTCATCTGCATCTGTCTTACATGCCTAACCTTGAAATCATCTGCCTGTGTAATAGTTTATTAGTGTGTCCAACTTTCCTGATGTAACAGTCCCCCTAACACCAAATATAGCCATTTGTAATATTTATACAAATTCCACTGTGAGTTAACATGTTTTGCCCCCAGGTTTGAAAAGGGGAACTAAGAAAAAAAAATAAAACAAACAATTATAATCAGGGTAAGTCTGTTAACACAGATGTAAAGGGTATTAAATTCAAATAAAATATTTACTGAGGATAAGCAATGTTTTTGGTACCCAATTTACATTTGAAGTAGGAACAAGTAATCTTCCACACATTCTGGTTTATAATAACAAAACACACACACCCTCCCCCCCCAAAATAGAAGGGAGCAGAGTCTTTATTAGGAAATTATTTAAAAATAAATGTATGAATATAAATGATCTATTTGTATCCAAGCTCCAGTAGATCAAAAATGAATACCAAAAAGCAAGATGGTGTTGAACAATATTGCTTCCAAGAGCTGATTTATGTTGGGCTGTGGTACTAGAGTTATCCCCAGCCTATGAGTCCTGCATAATAGCAACAACAATATCAGCCTAACAGCAATGAAGATTTCTGCTTACCTAAATGTCTACTGACTTAATTTTCTAACAGTGCTGCTGATACCAATTAAACACAAGTGCACATTAACTGCTATATAGATGCTATTAGTTCTTCTTTTCCAGTTGGTAGCTCAAGACAAACAGTCAGACTGATCTTGTAAAGATTACTGTGTGAGTACATGATTTTGGGGCTTCCTGACAATTTGGAGCAAGTGAGAATAAAAATATTTCAGTTGGTGTAAACATATGGTAAACTGGCATACATATTTTACCACACACCAAATTTAAAAATAAAGAATCTCACAAAGACCAATATATTTTTATACGAGCACAGTTGCTTTTTGACCTTAGAAATGTCTTCAGTTTGGGGAAAAAATATCCCCAAAAACCATACCTGCCTCTGACAAAAAATGATACTTTTGAACTGAAGTTTTCATTTCAAGTACAAAAATAGAGATGCCAGGGTTTTTTTTGTTTTTTCCCCCCTGACTTTGCACTAATAAAAATACAAAATAATAATGTTTTGGGTTTCAAGGGACATTTAAAGAACATCTAGTCAAATTTGTCTTGCCATGGACAGAGACATCTTCCACTTCAACTCGCACTATTATAATAAAAGGAACAAAAAAATAAAAATATTTGAGAATCATCAAACCTAATATTTCAATGAAATTTCACAGTACAGTATGTCTCCAGTTTTAGCCACAAAAACATGCACACATTTACACATGTACATATGCACACACATTTACTTTATTTCTATTTATACTTATGTATTTAACACATATTTATACTGTAAGTTTCTCTTATAAATTTAATACAATCTGCATTTATACATCTAAAAAAATGCTTCTTTTAGTTTCTTTTGTTTGAATGAGAAGAGTACAAAACCTGGGGTTCACTGATGCACATACACAGCAAGGGTCCAGTACCCAAAAGATCAGAACATTTTATTTGCGAAATTAATTATTCCTTCTCCAAGCACAAACACAGGCAGAGTGGAGAACAGGTTGAGTGCAGCCCTGAGGAGAAGGAGTTGGGGATCTTGGCTGATAAGAATCCAAATCTAACCCATGAATGTGCATTTGCAACCCTGAAACCTGGGCTGCATCAAAAGCAGTGGGGACAGGGGAGGACGTGATTCTAGTCCTTGTCTCACAAGACTCCACCTGGAGTATTGTGTTCAAGTCTGGGGCCCCCAGTGCAACAAATATGTGGACCTGCTAGAATGAGTCCAGAGGAGGCCATGAGGATGCTTGGAGAGCTCGACTACCTCTGCTATGGAGACTGGCTGAGATAGTCAAGGCTGTTCCACCTGGAGAAGAAGATTCAGAGAGACCTTATAGCATCCTCCAGTACCTAAAGGGGCTACAGGAGATCTGGAGAGGAACTTTGGCAAGGATATGGAATGATGGGACAAGAACTAGTGACTCAAAGTGAAAGAAGGTAGGCTTAAATTAGTTAGATATTAAGAAGAAATTCTTTACTATGACAGGGGTGAGGTACTGGTACAGATTGCCCAAAGAAGTTGTGATTGTCCCATACCTGGAAGTGTTCAAAGCTGGTTAGATGGGGCTTTGAGCAATCTGGTCTATCAGGGGGTGTCTGCCTTTAACAGGGAGGTTAGAACTAGATGATCTTTAAGGGCTGCTCCAACCCAAACCAGTCCATGGTTCTGTGATTCCATTATTTAGTGGTTCTATGATTCTACTCAATGGGATTGCCCCAGGCAATTTCCTTTTTGAGTCTTTATGAGAAAGGACAGCTAACTTGCAATATTGATGATACAATGAAAAATTTTAGTGTTTTATTTATTCAATCCAGAGCCAAACTGCTGGAAGCTACCCAGGGCCTAGAGTTAGTTTTTCAGAAAGTCTGCTCCTGGATGGCACTGATCCAGCTGTGTATCTGAGGACTTCCACAATCACAGATGTGAGCCTCTAACCTCTAAGCTAACAATCAGCCTCCAAATATGACCTTGGCTCTAAGGGCAGCCTGAAGCGGGCAACATTGGCAGCCTTCTTATGTTATGTTAAGTTAGCTTTTTGTTTATTATGGAAATTCACCTAGCCTTGATTTAAAATTATCTCCTTCAATTATCTGCACACGATGATTAAAATCACTACTTTCCTACTTTGGCCAATATTTTGTATGTATTCATTCATGTTGCAAATGCAAAAACTGCTAGATCTTTAACAAACCTTTCCAATTTGGACTCTTTAGCATTCTGACTGGTAAAGCTAATAAGAAATGAAGATGTATATGCTTCCATTTCAACTCAGTAGAAAAGTCAGAGTTTTTATGGGGAAAAAAAGCATTCCAAATTTTTTTATTTCTTTTGGTCTGGAATATCATTTGTTATAGAATACAAAATAAAAAAATAAAAGACATTTCCCTTAGCCAGAACTGGCTGTTCTCTCCCAAGTATGTATTATTCAAGTTTTGTGCACTGAAATCTACAAAGTTCTATGAATAACAAAATACTACTGGAAAGAGCCTGCTGTAGAATGTAGAATGCTTAGCACCATCAAACCAACACATTTTCCAATCCATCTGTATGAAGTCCATTGTACTTTGGTACTTTTGACACTACAAGTAGTTTTCCCTTATGGAGATAGAGCTACAGTGAGAAGTTTATTGAAAAAGCTTTTTACATTTTTTTTTCTCCCAGTGTACACATAAATGCCTAACATTTGCTGCCAATTAAAATAATAAACAAACAGTATAAACTGCGTAGATTAGAAAAGAGTATAATTGCCCTTTTTAGTCATATAAATAAGTGGTTGTCTTGCTACAGGGAAGATATAAACTAGACAGGAAGAGACAAACTAGACTGGAATTCATTTTCACCTCCCAATGTGAAATCTTTTATTGTTGTTTTTCTGGGCTATGATGGTGGAATACAAAGCCTAAGTCTCAACAAAGCAATAATGCTGTGTTCCCAGTATCGAAGCCATAGGCAAGCAACACTACTTACTGTCAGGCCCCAATTCAAGTCTCCTTACAGCCCTCTGGGCATATCCAGACTAAATAGCTTTGAAAGGGGGAAAAGCACATTAGCAGTCCCTCTGAGACAATCTGAGAAGAGTTACTGCATAAAACTCACAGTTTAAATTATGTTAATAGAGCTGAAAGCTGCAAAGAAATTATTTATCAGAACTAGTGCAAGACCCTAGAGTTTATGCATTTTTTACATGATACTTCCATCCCCTCACTGCAGTCCTGGTTTCTCATACAAAGCTTTATATGTCACCAGGAAAAGGGAATCTGTCATTTATATCGTCTGTGCTTTGAACAGCTGTGGTTCTTTAACTCCACTCATGCCAGGGCTTCTCTGTGTCTGTTTCACAGAGTGAATCAAACCACTGTTAGTGCCACAAATGCATCAGAGCTTTCAGTTCCCTCCAAGCATGGGATGGAATGAGATGACATTCTATGAACTATGACTTCTGGAATTATTCAAGACCAGGTTGGATGAGATTTTGAGCAACCTGGTCTAGTGCAAGGTGTCCCTAACCATGGCGAACTAGATGATCTTTAAGATCCCTTCAAACACAAACCATTACACGCCTTTGATTGTATGTGTGACACAGACCATGGCCATCCTCACAGCTGAGACATGAAAGGAAAAGTGCTTCAAAAGTACTGACATGTCTATCTAAACTGGCATCACATAAGTCAGGGACGTAATTTTATATATTTGGGAATGACTATTTTTTCACCGCATGTTAATAATTAAGAAGATGACCTTGGAGCACAACAGCATGAAATGAGAATTGCCCAAGCCCAGGTTTCTCACTGTGAATGTGTATGTATAGCAGCCTTCATGGATCAGACAAAAACAATGAAAAAACCCCCAAGAACAGAGTGAGGAGAGGGATAAGATATGTATAAATTATCTGAAGTGTCTCCCAAAAGGTTAATGAGTTTGTTTCTGGGACAACTATGTGCCAATCTCACTGATTATGAGAATGTTCACCAGAGGATTCTTCTGTTGGAAACAATTTGGCTTTAAGGAAAGAAAACTAGATTGTCTCCAGTCCCTATTTTATCCTCTCCGATTTCACAGTGCTCTGATTTTTCAGCTGCTGGAAGGAGGGAGAACTGCTCAGCTGAATGACTCTGAGATGACTGAATGGCATTCCTACAATAGCAAGAGGTTTGCATTCAAAATTTCATCAAGAGAGATACCGCTGCATGGCAGGACCTGATTCCCGCTTTACTGACACCAACTCAAATCAGCAGGAAGCCAATGAAGTCAACAGACTATCAAGAACAATGGGGTTAGACCCACATTAAATGTGTGTGAAAATCAGTGGGAAAAGATAATGGCTCAACATATCTGTATGTACTTTTAAATTTGCAATTCGTGAAAATATCAAGCATGAAAAAAATCAAAGGTAATCGTGTAATATAAATGGGTCCATTTAGTTCTGACATTAAAAGGTGGGTGTCATCTTCCTAGCTTTTAGGTCTCTAATCATTTCAGTCTACTTTTCCATTATTCATAGCCTTTCACAGTTTATTGAATCGCTCATGACTACTCACCCTTTCTTTTTCATCTTTTCATTTTAGTTCTAAAATTTGTGTGTGCGTACAAGCTTAGGAAGAAATGTAAAAGAGCTACTTAGCATTTGAAGGAGTGCTGCAAACAGTTATTTCAAGCCTTTTGTTCTAAAATAAAATAAAAAGCCAAGGGAGGAGACTGTTCAAATTTGTTTCAGAAGAGTTTTTATCACTAAGGTTTAAGAGAAAGATTTTTTTCCCCTGGCATAAGCCATCATCAATCTGTGGTGCTGCTCTAATTTACACCACCTGAGGATTGGAAGTGACATAAAGTGAGCAACTAAAAAGAAAGAGTCTACACGTGGCTAACATCTGTCACATCGCTTAATATACTGTTGCTCAAGGAATGAAGTGACAAGAATTGGTGTAGTGCCAAAAAAGGGAACAGGAGAAAATCTTCAACTTCTTAACTTACTGCATGTTTTCAACACTCCTACAACTATCTGAGAAATTCAGCAAATAGAAATACAGGTGTACATTTTAACATTAGTGGAAAATTATTTGGCGTATTTTTATCCTATCTTTAATGACGAGCTCTTCCAGGTAATTTGAAGAAGAATGACTTTTGCAATCTCATGCAGCCCAACCCAAGATTCTCTTATGGGATTTTTCTCATGGATAACTTGTATTTTCTTCTGTTGACTTACTGAATAAAGAGACTGTAAAACCACACATTGAATACCATGAGAACATGGGGACAGTGCACACAGGAAACGGCATGCAGTCACACAAGTGAAAATCACCTTCCCTTTAGAAAAAGTGCCTTGGGGAAGCTGTGGGCAGAAGCCAGTCTCAAGGTCTTGATACTAATGAAGAACATTGCTCTGGATGCCTTGTGAATTGCCTTGGAAATGAGACCTTAACCTTATGGATACTACAAGAAAAAGAATTACAGGATTATACCAAGATATTGCAGAAGAAATCTCATAACCCCAGGAGCCCAAAGGCAGAAGTCACTCTGTGGGTCAGTTAAGGTATACCTGAGTTCAAGATCTGTAGTATCATGATTGGCCTTCATATTTTATACTGTTAACAGAATACCATTAGTTCTAAATGTAATACAATATGGGAGAAATTCTTATAAATCAATAGATGAATTTTTACAGTATGTCTACTTTGATTTTTAATAGAAACAAGAAGACTGAGGCATAAAATATGTGATTAAGGTTGATAGTACTTTTATTAATGAAAGAATCCAGGGAAAAGAAGAGAATATGTCACCATAGGGGGAACAGACAAGCTTTGAAAGTTGATAAACCAAAAGCAGGTGATGTTCTGCATTTTTAATTCTACATCAGCAGAAAGAGAACAAAAAATCTGTGTGTGTGTGTGTGTGTGTGTGTGTGTTGTCATTTACTCCTAGAAGAGCACTCAGACTCCTTCTGTACTTCAGCAGTGCCAACTTATCAATAAACAATAATGAAAATAAGAATGTGCATAAGTGTTCCTGGGGGACAACACCTTGTTGACTGAAAGCATCCATCTCTTATACACCATCATGCAATATTTTCTTCAGGCATCACATGAAAAATAATACAAAGGAAACCTAGTTAGCATTAATGCGACAACTGCCAGAAGATATGCAATATACAATTTTCCCTTAAATCATTTCATTTTTGAGAAAACCCTAAAATGTATTTGTCCAAAGTTGAGCGAAGCCAGGGAGCATTATTAATATAGGGTCAGGTCAGACACAAATATTTCTTTCTTACCAAAATGCCGCAAAAATATTTAAATTATTTAGAAGACCACTTTTGTCACCCTGATTTTTTCAGCCTTCTCTTCTGTTTCACAGTTTCATGTTTTGGGTTCTTTCTCATGCTGTGGTCTGTAAACACTGGCCAATGTTATTGTAGTTTCAAGGAAAGTTTTCATTCCTGTTCTTAAAGATATGGACAGCTGATGGACAGTTGTCTTGACCAATGGGATGGGGAGAGGTGTCAACCTTCTCCCCCAATCCCTGGCCTTTGTAGAAATACTATATAATAGAGTCAGATTCTTTTAAATAAACTTAGTTTTAGTTCATGCCTTCTGATCAAAGTGTGAGTGTGTGTTTGTGTGTGTGTGATAAACTGCGTCACCCCTTTGAGTCAGGTGACATCCATGTTTGTGTGGTCATATGTCTGATCTGAAAAAAAAGAACCATATAACCACTCATTTTATTACACCAAAGACCATGACACCGTGATCATGCTTATAGTATTTAGGCTAAGAGCTGGTAAATACCAGATTTTTGGAAGAGTGGGCAGAGTGAGGACTTTTCTGCTTTTGGATCATGTAGACAAAGTTGGATAGTCATTTGGTTATTCAAACAATGTTGTACAATGCCCACCCCTTCACTCAGCTACCCTGATGGGGAGAACTGAAAGTAGATCTATAGAGATTTGTTGAATCTCAACACATAAGAATCAGTTATTTCTGTCTGACACACATATTGTTGAGCATCATTTATCAAACTTAGAGAAATTTACAGCCCTGTTATGGCACCAGCTATTTCCAAAAAAATCTTTCCAGATCTTTAGAGGCAGGATGGGTCCCCAAAAAAGTGTTAATGTGGGTTTTTCCATATCACCCATTTACTCATGTTGTATTTATGGCTTCACAAATCCCAGGCTTACCCAAAATCATGGAGAGACACACTCCAACAAAATACAGGCATGTACTACATGTGACAATTTCCCTCTAAACACCTCATGGTTATGCAATGCTATTTTGATGTACTGCTTCTGTAACAGAGTATGGGTGCTCTTCTCCAGACTGTTCAACAGATGGCAAAGAAAAGTCATATATATGTCCTCAGCAGCTAACCCCATATGGGGCTTGAAAAAAAAAATGCATAAAGATACAGCAACGTGACAGAATCCATTACTGGCTTTTAATCCTGATAGTGATGCAGAGCTGAGCCATGAGCACAGCTGTATGCGCCTTCGGGAGAACACTTTGCCCAGCTCTAGTTCAGAAACAGATCATTAGAAGTAAATCAATATAACCTGCCGTTCTTCTTCACTCTGTCCTCTTTCAGAAAACTAATCAGCAGCACTGTGCTGGATATTGAGAGCTGTATTCTGGCTGTACCAATTCACATCTGACTGAAAACCAGCGGAAATCTGAAGCAGAAAAGAAGACAATATTTTCTTTCTACAGAAAAGTGAGGGTAAAAAGTCACTTGCAAAAAAAATGTTCATGCTGTTTCCAGGATTTGAAAACCACGATGTGATAACCTGCATCTGTAATTTCTGCGCAGGAAGAGACAGAAGATTTTATTTTGCCTGTTAAAGCTTTTGAGGTGCTTTTATAGTAGTGTTTTCATATTTTTGTGGCTTATAGTTATATGCCAAGTCCTAAACATCATTTGTGATATAGAGTAAGACTACTGTCATAAAAAACGTGAACATATTGTTCTTTTGCATCTTTTGTTTCATGACTGAAAAAAAAGGATATTAAGAGACCAGGTGTTTGTGTGAGGATCTGCAAAATACATATTTGACAATGCTGTGCTGAATTATGGAGCCCTGAATGCCAAGACAGTGCCTTAACCATAGCACAGTTCCTACCTTCCTGGTCTAGTGATCCTTACAAAGGTCTCCATCACTCTGAGCTAAACATTTTTTTTTCCCTTTGAAAGATGCTTTAGCAGAAGATTTGTTAAATTTTCAAAGTTACACACTGAACAGTTTCTGGATCACTCAAGAGCACCCCCAGTCCTCCTGGAAAAGCTAGCTAAGAAACAGAATGTCACTTTTGTGAAAAAATGTAACAGTTGAGGCAAAACTCATTTTTAAAAAAGGAAGGAAATTGCTTGGCAAATATACATAGGAAGGAAATTCAATAATATCTCATGATGATCCCAAGAACAAGCTTTTGTGTCCTGAAATACATTCATGGCAGCTCTGCTGAGGTGAATGCATTTTCACTCTTGGATCGTGGAGGGTCTTGCCTTCTGCTTACCTGAAATCTGACTTCTGATCTTCTACACTGGTATCTGGAGGCATTTTGACTAAGACAGGTAGTTTCTTGGAAGGCAGATTGGTATGTGAGCTGGCAGCAGCTCAGGCAGGTTTGTTGTTAGCCCTGCTCTTCTTGGAATCGACACACTCCCAAGGAACGTTTCACTTTGAGAAATCGGCATTTTTCCAATAGAAGGCATTCTGTCAAAATACTTGTGCCCACTTGTGCTGCATCTCCATCCTTGTCACTCTTTTTTTGATGGTAAAATTTGACTGCTGAGAGTATTGCAGATCAGCAGCTTTTCTTACCAGGCAGGATGCTCAACTTGTACATCCCTCACTCCTATCATTGAATCAGAGAATCGTAGAATTGTTTCGGGGTGAAAGAACCTTAAATCTCATCTAGTTCTAACCCCCTGCCATGGGAAGGGACATCTTTGACTAGACAAGGCTCTCCAAGCCCCATCCGTCTTGGCTTTGAACACTTCCAAGAAAGGGGAAGCTGGCGCTTTTCTAGGCAACCTGTCATAGCAAAGGATTTCTTCTTAGTATCTAATCTAAATCTACCCTCTTTTAACTTAAGGCTTTCCTCCCTTGTCCTGTCCATATATACCCCTGCAAAATGTCCCTCTCCGGTGTTCCTGCAGGTCCCCTTTAGATACAGGGGTCCTGTAGGTCCCTGTTGGTACTGTCCTTGGGCAATATCAGTAGGAGGTTACATAAGAAAGATTTTCTTGGGCTTCTCTGTTGCCAATTTCCTTTTACATTATCCTGCCAGAATATATGCTACAGAAAAAGCACAGAAATTATATTTTGTCCCTTGACAATGTTTATGGACTTCTTTTAAGAGAACAGAGGTCGGGTTGATTTTTGTTTACAGTCTGTAGTACAATACACCATTGCTTAGGTGTAATAAAAGGTGAGTGTGTTATTTATAAATACTATGCAGATTAAATTACTGCTATTTGCCAAAATAGGTGCCATTTGTTGCCACAGTTATCAGATACAATAGCAGACATCAAGCACTCTGCTGTTTTAATGAGAAGCAGTCACTTCATTCAGGTCCCCTTTTTCCTCCAAAATGCAATTAGGAAACAGTGATTAGTTGAGCCAGTTCCAAATTGTATTCAAATGAAAGCAATTTGGCTAGTTTGCAGGTCCAATAGGTGATACTTTCTGAAGTCCCTAAAAGAATTAATTGCATTTTTCTACCCACACATGTTCTAGAGAGGGGAGAGATAAAAGTTTTCTTTTGTGCAAAGGCTTTGTTTTTGACAGCAAAAATTATTTTTCCATAAAAACACATCATTAGGACGAGCATGCAAGACTGTCTGAGAAATTTGGATCTGCACAGAACTTTTTATTCCTTGGACACTAACACACACGATGTCCCTGTACCTCTGAAACCCTCCAGCTACTGACATTTTAACAAATTTCCCACAAATAAAGGCGTTTTAAATGGTGAATTCTACTTTATGTCCAAATCCTGAAAGGAAACATTCAGATATGTTCTAATAGCTTCTAGCAACTGATAAATCGGTGATGTGTTTATACGGATGTGATGTTCTTATCTCCTCTGAAAAAGCACTTGGTCAGAAATCTCAGCTTCACAGTAAATGCAGAACATCACTGCAGTTTAATTTTCAAATTAGTTCAGACCCAGAAACTGTGGCAACATAATGACAACTCTGATGGCAGGATTAGTGATTTCAGCTCCTACCCAGAGCAATCAGAAAGGTTTCTATTTATACCCTAATTATTTCCTCATTATTCTTTCTCAGGTATCCTAAGAGTTAAAGGTCAGGAAAAAAACAAAAACCCACGCAAAGGTAAGAGTAACCAAGAATGCGAGGGCTTTAAAATGTTAAGATCAGTCATTCCTCAGAATCTCTCACAGACTATTTACACAAACCTAACTGGATTCATAGAAATCCTATTGTTTTATATACTATGTATATGTATATGTACATGTACATGTATATGTATATGTATATGATGACTTGTTTATGTTTTTTCTTTGAAGTTTCTCCAAATTATGATTACCTTCAGCCTGCCTAGACTTCTACCTTAAGCATTAATGAGATGCCATTTTCTTTAATTTCTGTCCTAAATTGCTATAAAGTGCTCTATTAAACAGCTGCTCAAACCTGCCTCAGTTTTATGTTGAGCAAAATAATGATTTATACACAGCATACAGACAAAAGCAATAGTTGTACTACACAGGTGCTAAAAACACTATCATGAGAGAAAGATATTAGCTTTGCAGACTGACCACCAGCTGTCTCAAAACAGATACAATAAGACTTAATAATAAATGCAAGGTTTTATTTGTGATTAAGGACATTTTATTGCATTGAAATTTATCCTAGGATTTGCTTGTGACTCTGCTTGCATGACAACGAAGTCAATAAAGGTTCACTGAAGTAAAAAATGGGTCTTTTTTTCTATGCTTTTCCACTCCATAGAGCTGCAGAAGTAGCTGATCTGCACTCAGTCTGCAGTAAGGACAAAAACTCATTGCAAATAGATGAAAACTACAGCTTAAAAATGTTATTTTGGTGGTGCTCTAACCAGATTGTTTCTGTGTGGTAATTAGTGTTGCTGCTAGAGTTGCAATAATCAAAGTCTAGAAGTATTGTTTTTCCTCAACACATACACTCTTCTCATACTCTTTCGGACTCCCAGTCTTAGTCACATCTCAGATTTTGAAATTTACACAGATGCATGGAATAAAAACCCATCAAATCTTCAGAGATTTGTCCTTTGTCTTTATAGTCCTCATCACTCATTAATGACACTCACAGACATGACTTTGACTGTTTTCATTTTTTCTCCTCCACTCCCCCTATTTCATGTTGCACAAAGAACTGTGAAACAAAGACTCATCAAAGTCATCATTACACTACATTTAACTGCACAGAACTGCCTTTCTCATCCATCAGATTTTTTAAACCTTCCAATTCTTTCTGCAACTGGATTCCCCCTCATTATTTTGGCTTCTTTGACACCCATTGCTGACTATTCTTGCAATTGCCCTCCTTCTCTGTTCTCCTTCCTCAAATTTTTCTGGGTCAAACACCATTATGCATAATTTTTCATTTGTTTCAATTCTAACAAAATAGCACTCTTAGTTATTGTTAACAAAATTAAAATTTTAAATGAGTTATTGTTCACACTGATTTCCATCTGTATAACTTATTAGGCCCTTTTTTTTCATTTTCAGTGAGCAACAAAATCTTTGCTGGTCAACTATTTATCTACATTTTTATTAAAGTGTACATATAAAACAACCAGAAAATTTAATTGTGTCAGATTCACCAAAGAAATACCCTTTAAAAAGTCTTTTGTAATGGATCATAGGTTTTTATAGGTAAAAAAGCAGTAAGTTACTAGTGAAAAAAGGAGAAAAAAAAATTGTGGGCACAGCTACCCACAGCTCTTCATTACCTACTAAAAACGAAAAGGCACTAAAATCATTCCTCTGCCCCAAGAGATGGTGACTCTCTGCCTTTTAACAAGCTGCTTTTTAGACCTTCACCATCTTTAGATGTTCTGCAAATAGCAAGGTTTTCTCTGACTCTACCTTCTTTACTCCCTGATTCTGTTTATTTATACATCCTGATAAAATCCCCGAGTTTTCTCCAGTGCAGGCTGATCAGTCAGAACCCTCAGCCTCTCCTTTTGTGTCAGGTGCTCCAGTGGACTTTGCTGGGCACTCTGTAATTTCTGTGTCTCTCTTGTCCTGGGGAGTCCAGAACTGAGAGCAGCATCCCAGATGAGCCTCACGAGACCCGATCAGAGAAGGTTCTCCTCCCTCAACACGTCGGCAAAGCTCTGCCCAATGCAGCCCAGCAGACAGGGGGGTGCCTTTGCTGTGAGTGTACGTTCCTCTCTCAAGATTAGCTTGGTGTCTTCCTGGACCACCAGGTCCTTCTCTGCCCAGATGCTTTCCAGATGGTTGGCACCTAGGTTATCCTGGGAGTATTCCTTCCTCAGAAACAGGAACTGGCATTTCTTTTTGATGCACTTCATGCAGTGCTAGAAAGCCATGAGCAGCATTTTAGCAGTGATAGACTCTGACATAATCATCTAGATAAAAGACATTGGAGCTAATTCTCCTGACATGGAGAAAGAAAAAAAAAAACAAAACAACAACCTCAACAGAATCTCTAATATAACTTACAGTTATTTTGTATACTTATTTATTATTATATTAAATATTTAACACACAGATATAAATCCGAGTAAAATAGGAATGTGTCTGGTTACTTCTAGTCTAACAAAAAATAGGTGCCACCTTGCCCTCTTCACAAGTGAGATGTATTTCTGAAAGGTCTACTAAAAATGATTCTGAACTTGAAGAATATTTTCTTTTTTCTTGTTGTTGGTTTGGTTGTTTGTCGGGGTTTTTGTTGCATTGCCTAATAAAGCTTAATAGCGCTTTTCAAATTAAACTAAATTAATATGCCAGCTGTACCCACTTTTGAGCACACAAAGCCCCCAGCAGTTTATAATAAATTAATACATATGGTTATAGTACATCTTAACATGAAACTCTCATTTGCATGTTGGATGCCAGATTCTATTAGTTTTGCTTCATAGTTCTTAGATTAAGTTTATCTCAAGACATTACTCTCCCTGCCGATAAGTACAATTAAGTACATATTAATTTGCCCTAAGTGGATTTTCCTAGTCTGGTTTATAACCAATGGATGCATGTTTACTAAAGAAGTGTTCTGAATTCCAATATTTTCTTACTGCCCCACAAAACTTGTAATCCCTCTCCCCTGTGAGTTTTCACTATCCAGCTGTGACTTGCACTGACTGTTTTTTCAGTTCAGTTAATACAGGCACCATTGCTTTAAAATGGCATTGATTTTGTTGTCACTACAATTAAGCATGTACATAATCAGCATCTCAGCAGTAGCTTCTCGTCTTCATTTGTCTTTCACTAAAAAGAAACTCTGGAAGCACAGATTCCCTCAACCATTTATTGAATCTTAAGTTCTATCAAAGACTAGACATGGAGTCATCATGACTGCTTTCAGTGCAGATAACTCCCAAGATTATGATGAAAAAGCCAGATCCTCTGTAGCTGTTTGTATTTCAGTTCTGGGTTCCATTCCCAACACAAATGTCTAGAGCTGTAAAATATCCTATTTGGCTTTCAGCTTCTGGTCTAGAATGGTGCAGTGTCCTTCAGGTCCTGTGCCGTAACTGCCTGACTTGTCATGTGCTAAAGATGTATGCAATAAAGCTCTATAAATACACGCACATATATATATAAACTAAATCTTCAAGGTAACCAGATGCATGCATGCCTGGAAATGACCATTTTGATAGAAGAGTGCCCATAGAAATACTACCCACACACTGTATTAATGCTACACCCATATGCTGTGGCTGGAGTCCATGAAGAATACTAGCAGAGAAGGGTCAAATTCCCTAAATATTTTTTAAACCAAGTACAATATAGTGGGAGTTTCTTTGTGACACTTTACTCTTATACATTTTAAATGTCTCACTTCCTGTACAGACAGAAGTTAGGATACTCTTATATCCACCAACTATCATTAAAAGTTTTGTGAAAGCTAGATAAGCAGTTAAACAAATTAAATATAATTAGTATTGACTTTTTTTCTGACATTATTTTAACTGATGACTGATATTATTAATTTTGTATTAGTTTTAGTTTTCAGTGATAGTGGTTTTACCATTGAGTCATTATTGGGAAAAGTATGCAAAATACAGTTACAACACTATTGCTTATTTTTTATGGAAATGAGAAAAAAAATGTAGTCAAAACTTGACCGTATGGATTTGCCCATGATGTAGCTGTGTCTTGGTTTGAAAGACAGGTGTCTGCTAGGGAGGGCAAGACCTCCCTTTAGAATGGAGAATTCAAACTCCCCTCCCTTCGAATTATTAAAACTTGGATATTAAGTTGGCTCT
>WBMY01007047.1:1519598-1544644 GCA_013397315.1 Donacobius atricapilla | reverse complement strand
CAATTAGTCTCCTAGCGGCTTTGTGGGAAAAAATTCTATAGGGAAATGAAAAAAACAAAAAAAACCCAAAAAACAAATCTAACCCCCAACAAGCTGTCATTAGCATATATTAGAAAATTCATGAGAAGTAAAACCTAATTCATTAGCCCATTAAGTAGCTTAATATCTGTTCCCAGTATTGCATCATATGTTTAATGATTTATTAATTTATGGCATGGGGCTCTGCTTCTCTTCTCCTCAGAGGCTTTCTCCTCTGCAGGAAGACTAAAGTAATACTAAAGTATTATATTAGTATTATATATTAGTAAAGTAATACTAAAGTATTCTGGAAGAATAAGCATGTCCGTAGGATTTCCTGGAGACTCCAAGAGAAGCTATGCCTCTTTTGGGAATCAGCAAGCCACAAGATATTAAACACACCATTTCACAGAGGAAAATGCAAAAATATTGAACAGAAACATTGTAACAATTATTTTTCCTATTCAACATTCTTATACGGTGGATTGTGTTTAGAGGAAATGTGGTTTATTTTATCCATCTCTAGAGAATGAAGCTGGACTCAAAGGAGTAGTATCAACTTTCAAGTCACATCACTGGCCTGATGAACAGCCTAACAAATCTGGAAATGATCAAAGAAAATCTCTGTGGTTTTGTTCCCTGATCCATTGACTGTGTATGTATTCACTTGAGTAAAATAACATTGGAAGAAGCAACTGGGACCAAGACTTTCTTTGCAAGGTAGTGACTTCCAAACCAACCTCCAGGTTCTCTTACTTCTAATCTCATGAGTTGTGCTTTCTGTTCTGACTGTGAGCAGAACCAAAAGGGCTATTGAGAATGCTACCATCATGCTTTCATTACAGCTTTCATAAAATGAATCTTCTCAGAATGAGAATAGTACTGGATCTTGATACTTTGGTTCCTTCAAATACCTTTGGGGAGTTAAACTCATCAACATACTTCAAGGCTCTGATCATCATGACAATTAATCTGAATAACCTGCCCATGAGCCTCCTTAGTTCTGTTTGACTCTTTCTTATTCAAAGCAGTTGGTGGGAAATATTGACCAAAGACCAAGAGAGAAGAGCAATGTGGAGGTTGCCATGAAAATGGGTAACTAGCTTTGAAAGATTATTTGGGAAATCTAGGGTCCCACTAGAAATGGTTTTGCTTTCTACTGCCTTCTGTTTGGCAGCCTTCACATTGGTGTCTCATGTGAGGGAAGCTGGAAGATGTCAGCACATCAGGGACAGTGGCCAAAGATGAATTACCGGTGATGGGAGAAAAGGAAAATGCAACATGTTTTGCAGGCTCACTTACACAGGTAAAATCCAGATTTTTTACAGAAGTTCATCAGGTTTTTAAAAGACAAAAAAAGAAGTAGTTGTCCTTGTGTAGTTGCTACACAGTGAGATTTCTGGCAGTTGGCTAATATCAGTAACCATGGGAAAAACCCCTTTTATATCTATCTCCTGTAGATGTTCAAAGATCTCCCAGGCTGAGGTAATAGATCCCTTCTAAAAATACATTAAGGCTTATGACATGGATTGATGAATAACCTGGTTGATGTTATTTTTCTCTTAATCTTTGCTTCTGTGCAATTATCTGGGTTTTTTAGAGGTCACTCTTTTTATGGTCAATTTGGTTGAAATGTTAAACTCTTTTTGTGGTCAAGGTGGTTGAAATGTTAAACTTTGCAAGAGGTCATTGTCATTGTGAAATTTGGAGGTCTGTATGCTTTTCGGTTGTGTTGTAAAATAGCTACTGGGTAGCAAAGCCATCCAGCAGACACTTCTCTGAAGTACACAGTTATAATTCATAAAGTATATTTTGACAGAGTGAGATAGTCACTTGGACAATATTTTATAAATCATACAGACGTCATTATGAAATTTAGAGGATGTCAGGATATATAAAGGGATGCCCTTTCTGAGCCCTAGAAGCAGATGATTTCAGCAGTTCTTTCTGTTCGGGATCAGCTGTTTTTTTCTGTGGAGCTAATATCTATAGATGTTGATCTTTTAAAAATCAAAAGAGCAAATTAGTCCCAGGCCTTCTAAATTTCCCATTTTGACATAAGAAGAGGGAGAAAAGAGCAGTGTCTGTTTGATAAAGTCATATAAACATTGATGTATATAAATTATACAGGACAAAAAGAGTTGTAGATAGCAGGTATGACAATGGAATCTACTAGCAACCTTTTAGCCTGTGTTCTTTGCCATTATCATGATACAAGAGATAGGTAGCAATGTATATAAAAATAAATTGTTACTAGTACAGAAGTGAAAGGTTTTCTGAAAAATACTGATGGTGATAGAGCTAGTATAATTGGCCTTGTTCTAGCATTTTATACAGCTTTTTATCCTAAACGACTAAATTTCATATCATTAATAATGACTCTTTCAGCGCTAGAAAAGTGACTTTTTTTTTTTAAGACTTCCATTGATTCTCTAAGGAACAAAAACACTTCATATGCCATGTGCCTAAATACAACAATTTGAATTTTAAGCAACCAGCATTTGCAAGGAAATGAAATGCAATCTAAAGACCAGGACTTTTTCAAAGGAGTTATTTGCAGAATAATAAGGCTTACTGGGAACTGCAATGTGCTCTGGGAAAACCTACAAGAAGCAGAGAAGTTCACTGAATGGAATATTCATTATTTGCTTAGTTCTAGTCACTACCTATCCAATTCTGCCACACAAGGGAAGCAACGTTTAGTGTCCAGTAACATTGGACAAATGCACAGGCCTTCAGCTCTAGGCACATTTTCTAGAAAAGCACAGTTTAAGTTCATGTTTGAGATACCCTTCACAGTTATGGTTTCCAGCTTTGTATCTTCTGCGACAAAAAGAACCATGATTAGCAGAGCACCTTCCACAACCTGACTGCTCTAAACAGTGAAAAGATAAGTATTTTCCTGGCCCAATGGAATTTTTATTAGTTCCCATCCTATCTCTCTGTATTTTTTTATGAAGCTGAGTATTGTAAGATTAGTTTCCCAAATTATTGCTATCAGACCGCTGCTCCAGAATTCATCTCCTCTAATGAAGTCACCTTCCAATTTCTTTTTTTTTTCTTTTATTTTTTCATTTTTTTCCATGAACTATTTGTATCCATTTGTTCTTATCCTGATGTTCTGCTTTAGGTTGACCTACACCTTTCTTGATGTCCTTAACTTCATGCATTTATCCTCTGCAATGCAGGGCTAAGCACATTCAAATCCAAAGGTTTCAAATTAACCTTCAATTTTAATTCAAATTAAAATATTCAAATCTGCATTGAAATTTAATGTCTGTGCAAAAGACTTGTCTAAGTTAGACTTTAAGTATATAAGGCTTCATATAGATAAAACAAAATCTGGATTTTTAGGGCAAAATATCTATCTGACACTCATGCCTTTTCACACATCTATTTAATCCGCACTGCAAACCCACACAGATAAAAGGAGAACTAATTTGCAAGAATGATATTTTATTTTATGGATATTTTTCCAATGTTATGCATTTGGGCTAAATTTTCCTATCAGGTTACATGACTAAAGGATTATATCCATGAACACAAAGGGGCACAGAAGAATGGTGATGAGCACACCATTTGGGTGATGCCAAATAACCCCAGAGACATGAGCCCCTGACCTGGTGCCTCCTTGAGGTGTCCTAGGGAAGCCTTAGCCCTGTGGGCTGGGACTGACTCTGTCCCTACAGGGTGAAAACCACCTTATGGACTGCCAGTGTGGGTTGTGGGATGAAGTGGGAAAAACAAAACAAAACTTGGGGATTGCATCAGATTTACTGGGATGCAAGATGGGACCTTGTGAGAGAGCAAAATGCTAAAGGTTAATGACTCAAATAATTCGTTTGCAAAACCAGCCGGTATTTTGCTGAGGCCAGGTTGGAATCCCTCAACTGAAGGGCAGGAAGAGAGTTTTCAGGTGTGTAATGGCAGGATTTCTGAACTGCATAAGAGCAGCCCAGGTGCAGAGGGGGTGTGCACCCACCACTGGAGATTGACCAGGACAAACCAACCTTTTTTATCAAGAAGCTGCAGTTCAAGCCAGGTAAGGGAAAAGCCTGACTAGAAGCAGATCCTGCAAGGTGGAATAATGTCTTTTATCATGACAATGCCCTCCCTCCTGATAAGGCTCAGATGTAAATCTTCCAGACCCCAAGAGGAGGTATTCAGTGTCCTCTCACTCTAATTGGCCCCAAGGGATCTATTAAGACCCTCAGGGGTGGGTGGTAAAAGATGACTAATAGGGCAAGCCAAAGCAAGTATAAGGATAAAGCAATGTGGGGAAACAGTGATAAGGAGTTACACATTAGTCTGTAAACAGTGCATGTTCAGGGCATTACGCAGAGGGTAGTAAGATACTGGAATGAGTGGCCCAGAGAAGTGCTGGTTACAGGAAGTGTTCAAGGGCAGGTTGAATGAAGCTCTGAGCAAGCTGGTCTAGTGGGCGTCATTTCTGACCACAGCAGGGGTTTGGAACTAAGGGATCTTTAGGATCCCTTCCAACACAAGCTTGTCCATGATTTCCATGTTTTCTATGAATAAAGCTACAGCAGCCTCACCTCTGTCAGGCTCCTCCTGCATTAGGAAACTCATCTTCCACAGGTATTTGCTTTGCTTTCAACAAATATGCAAAACATAAGTATTTCTTTAATGTGTGTTGGAAAAAATATATGAGACCTTCAAGCCCTAAGAAAGGCACAAGAGAAAGGCAAATTGGGTTTTGTTTAAAATTTTTGTTTTCACATTTAAAAAAATGAGTTAAATATGCCCATCACTACGCATTCCTAACAAACCCAGCATTTTCCTCAGAGGAGACTAAGTACAACATGTGTAAGCATATCAGCAGAAAGGCCATAATAAATTTTTCGCGGGGTTGTACACATCTATCTGAAGAATACCGGGAAAAACAGGATTGTTCTTGCAGTGCATGACCCTGAATATACCATATGCTTCCCCTTAAGAAAATGAAGAGATACTACAGAGTCCTTTAGGCATACACCAGGTCTCTATGTATTGAGCATAAGTGCAATGTGCACATGGAAGCTGCATTGCTAACGCAGCTTTGCAGTGATAAAAGTAGTCCCTTACTGTATCAAGTAGGGAGAAATATGGGAAAAGCATTACTAATGGTGCCATCTTGTGTTTGAGATCCGGAAATGTTGCATAACTTCTCAGGATAATCAATTTGTAACCAACTTTACGAAGTAAGAGTGTACAATACATTGGAGCCTCAACCTGATAGACAAGAAATCAGGTTTTGGACTTTTATTCTGCGAAACACTTTGTGTTGAAATATATAGGGTTTTATATTAAATGAATGTTTTGGATGATCAAATAGTAATAAAAGAGTACTCAGTGATTTTCTCAGTCTCCCGATTAATAATTATTTGCACCTTTCCCTTTTATTTTTTTTTATTTTAAACTTTCCAAGACTGAAGTCCATAAGCAAAGAAAAACAAACAAACAAAAACAAACAAACAAAAAAAAACAAACAAAAAACCCCCCCAAAACCCCCCAAAACAACAAAAAACCCCCACCCCAAAACTATTGCAAGGGGTTTCTTAAAACACTTTCAAAAGAGAAAGCCAACAAATTGAAAAAATTCTTAGAAATACCTAGAGGGGCCTGCAAATTACCCAAATGTTTTCTACTTATTTCCTCATAATTTAAATGATACAAAAAGTGAGAAAAATTCAACCTTTTGCAAAAAGAAATAAAGCTCACAAGTCAGCATCACAGCCATCTGACTGTGAACACTCAGAGTATCACAAACAGTGCTTGATTTTAGTGAAGCTAATTTCTTTTGATGACAGACTTACAAGATAAAAAATGGGCAAAGAAATATGAAAACATCGTGACATCCAGATAAGGTCCATCATATATGCAAAAGCTGACTACTGGGAAAAGAAAAACCCACTCAAATCAGCTTTCCTTAAGACCTTAAAATAAATAATTGCTTGTTAAAATTTATAATTACAAAAATCTTGTTGCAAAGAGTTTGCTGATGGATTCAGGGAAAGAGAGAACAGCTTATTTTTGATGTTAGCTGTTGATGTTTGAATTGCAAATCGCTGGATGCAAAATGTTTTATAATCACTGCTGAACTACAACGTATCTGAAAAGGGACTTTCAGTGTGCAGTGAGCAGAGTTTGCTCTCCTTGGTCTGACCATACAGGCCTGTTGGTCAGAGTCCAACAGCACCTGTCAAGGCAATAGTCCCATTTTGCAAGGAGTAAAATGTGGTCACTTGCAAACCATGGACTTTAATTTAGCTCTTTCCTAGTACTGCTAATTTTTTTGGTACAGCCTCCCACCATCTTTCTATTTAAACATTCGTTATAAAACCCGATCCATCTCTCTATCAATATTAATAAGAATGTGATTGCAACAAGTGGAGTAATTGATATAAGTTTGCTTCAGCCTTGATCAGCTTCTTCTCCATCATTCCCACAAATGCTGCTGAGTATTTTTCTATAATGCTCCCAGGACATGGGGAAAAACTGTCTGCAGGTGATTAACCTGATACTTCCCTTTTTTACACAACACCTAGAGATGATTTCGTCGTGGCAGTGGGTAGAAAACATATTAGTTTCATGCTAACACTTACTGCAAAAGCTACTTATTATTCCCAAATCCCTCTTCTCTCTCCACCAATTTATCCTAGTGTACACAAAGGCCCAGCTCCTGAAATTTCTTTAGTCCTTTAATCTATCTGCAGAGGGACTACTTTTGGACAGTGTTATTGCCCTACAGCATTGTAAAAACTCTCAATAAAAACAGCAAATTAAGAAGGAACATTCTGAGACAGGGTTCAATTTGGCTTTTTTTTCTTTTGATGTGGTATATTTTTTAAGGGTCTGTCAAGCTCCACTGGAGATCTGAACACTCGGCAATTTTCATGGATACTCTTGGATATTTGGTCTACTCCCAGCTCTACTCTTTTAACAATCACTCTTTTTATTTATCTGCTGTTTAGACTTATTTAGATAAGTTTGCCCCCACTGGTACCTAGTAAAATATATTTAGGGAATCTGCTTGTATTGTAACCAATTTAAGACCAGACATACAAAACAAAATGGTCATATTTCTATGAAACTAAGTTATGTTCTGATCTTGGAGCCATGATTCACTTTTTTTTTTTTTTTTTAGGTTATAAATGAAAAACACATTTGGAGATAGACTTGATTTTATAAGTTGCAGTCTAAAACAATGTTTATCATGAATATTTTGTACAGCACTATTTGTGTGGTGAAAGTAAAGCTCATAACACTTTCAATAAATTATAAATAAGACCTTTAAGTTGTTTCCTTGAGAAAAATTTAAAAAAAAAAGTAAAAGAAGAACAAACCAGACTCTATCAAGAAGAAGATCAGTTTATTGCTACGGCATGATGGAATTTGTTAACATACTGCAAATATTTATGAAATATTGAGTAACTGCTGATCTGAAAATCAAATGATATAGCTATGAATAGTAAAAGAAAATATTAAAAAAAATCTAGCATGGGGAAAAAAAAAAACCAAACAAACAATCAACCAAAAATCCCCCAAACCCAACAAACCAAAAAAAACCCTGAAATCAGGAATTCCAACAAAACCCTTCTCTTCTTCGCAGTAAAAGAATGGCTAGAGTAGTTGAGGAGACTGTGAAATAACAAATTGAGGCCCACTGGTCTCTCTTAAAAATTGTGACCGTGAGGAAGTAATTTAGATTTAGAGATCAAAAGATCTGCAAGTTCATGTCTACTTGATGTTTCAAGACTTTCTGATTTCAGGATTAAGGACATCTTTACAGGAGATGAATTCCTGGAAGCCTGTAGCCCTTCAGTAGGTCCCCAGCAACTCTAAGACAAAGCAGAGGTTATATAAATACACTTAATGCTCAAGTGTTGCTGCCTGCTGAAACACATCTCAACATAGACGTAAAACATTTTTGTAAAGATAGCAATAAACGATCCATAAGGTTTGGCATTTTTAAGATGTTTTGCAAAATTCAGTGGAGAAGAAATAATTTAAAAATTGATATTTGCATGTGGATATTCATGGTAAAAGGTATTCCACATTTTCAAGGCATGCAGCTCAAAACATGATGATGTGTATCTACGTGCTTGTGATGTAGCCCAAGGAACGAGAAAGTTTAGGAAGGTACTGTGCACTAACCTTCCTCTATACTTCAGTGCAGACCCCAAAATCCCACATTTTCCATTCTAGCTTTCTCCAGCTGGAACTCCAAACAAAATTAACTCGGTGGCTTTGGGAAATTTCCATCCACTGAGGAACTATCCTCTGTATATGGATGTATCGCAAGAGGACTGAAGACGAGGAAACAGTTATATACAGGAGCAATAATTTATCTTGTTTCTCAAAGTCTTCTGCATTTAAGGAATATATTCCAGCAACCGTCTTTACCACTAAATTATTGGAGGATTCAAGCTCTCGATGTGGTAAGATGTGTCAAAGTAACAGCCTGATGACTCATGGCTACATCACATCAGAAGGATCTAAATATTTTATGAAGCATAAAATGAGCAATGAACTGTGCAGCACTTAACACTTGCTTACAATTCCAGCAATTACAAACTAAAGCACAGCAAGTCTTTGAGAGGGGAAAGAGAAGGAGAGAAAAAGGAAATGCTCTCAGTGTTTCCCCAGTAAATCCCCAATACCTAACACCTGATTTTACAAAGAATGTGAATTCTGATTCATTCCATAGAGGAGCAAACCTAGAGGGTGATATTAAGAGCTTGAAAGGTGGCAGAAGAACCTCACATCAAAAACCAGTGCAAAGTAAAGGAAATTTACTAGTTTCAGACAGGTTCTGTGCTATCAGATTGCAATTCCCCTAGGTCTTGGGGTGACGCATAACAGGGTTGCTATGAGCAGCTGCAACACACTCAACAGGGGCCTTTGAACAACAAATCAGTGCCATGAGCATATGTGGCTGTCTTCAAACCCAGTCATTAGGGTGGCTGAGACAGGACTAAAAGCAGTAATCAATACAATAAATTTGGTCAAGCTGCGCGTCCTAAATTAGTTTTTTTTATCTTAGCCTACTTAAGAATCACACTGAAACATGATTTTGGTTATGATTTTTCCTTCTGATATGTCTGATGGATCCTTTTGTTTCAGTAAGTGAATAAATAAAGCCTCTCTGTGTCTGTTAATACAGTCCCAAGTTCAGTTTTTCTTAATGTACTTCACCCAAGTATTTCACTTGTCTCTGCGACTCTGTAGCAAATTAGAAACCCATCATCCATCTGAATCTCAGTTACCAGCTCTGTTACAATTAGCTACAAAATTTTTTACCCCAGGTGAGGCCAAATGACACCAGGCAGTACCACCTGCTGAAATCTGGATCTGGTAAGGACTTTTCCTCAGTATGTTGTGGATACCGTCTGCAGAACTTGATTGAAAATAAAAATTAAAAAAAANNNNAATTTAAAAAATTAAAATAGTGAAATTAAAATTGAAGATAAAAATTAAAATTTTATTTTAAAAATTAGGACACCAAAATTAATGTAGTACAGCCTCCAGATAAAAAAATATCCAACTTCTAAACTGTATCTAACTGAAGCTAGACCATGGATTTTGGTTGCCTAGAAATGATAACTTTTCTTTTTTCCTTATAGCTAATTAGATTTTCCATTATTGCAACATATTTGAGTTTTCCCCTGTTCTTTCCTTGTTCACCTCTGAGAATAGTCTGTCTCTTAATCTGAACATGCTGCCAATAGGAAGCCGTAGATGATTCAATTTCTCCTTCTCTTCTCCAGCCTGAGCAACCCAGATCTCAGCCTCTCCTCCTGCACTCTGGCCAGCTTTGGGGGCCTTTGGCTGGCCTTCGCTGGACTCTCCCCAGGGTCCACCGAATCTGTAGGGCCCAAAAGCAAGGGGAGTACCGGAGATGAAGTCTGACAAGGGCTAAGTGGAAGGAACTGTAAGCATAAATATACATGGAAGAATCACAAGACTAGCAAAAAAATTTGCTCTTCAAAACAAGAAGGAAGCTTGAAGTTCTAGGTCTTTTACAGTTCTAGAAAAAAATCAAATTTCTTCCATAAGGATGAAAAACATTATATTTCTGACCAGCAACATAAAAATAAAATTAATAAATCGCTAGATAGATTAATTTAAAAGAAAAATATAATTTGGCATTAAGTCCAACACTGTCATCACAGCTGAGAAAGGAGAATGAATACTCAAGAGGAACCACTGTAAATACATCAGGTTTTCAATTCCCAACTCCCACTGCTACTGTTGGCAAAATAAATCTTTCCTGGATCTGTTTACCTGCAGGGCAGAGTCCACTTGGGCGCAGAAACTCCATTGTAACAAACATTTCTGTTGTGAGTAACCTCATGTCAGAGTCCCTCCTCACCTGATGTGTTGGAGCTGCAGTATGACAAACTAGTCCATCCTTCAGAATATTTTTAAATTTCTGCCTTGTGTTTGCTTTAGAGTTATGTACAGATATACGCTGTGTACAGCTAGTGTGAAGGATACAAATTATCATCTGAGTAAGCGTATAGTTAATTTTTTTCTTTTTTTTTCTGTTGTATTTTGTATTTTAATACAAACAAAACAGATGTGGATCAGTTAGGTCTGTAGCAGGTTAAAAGGCTGCACTCTCCTGTTTAAAAATGATACTGCACAACGTTTGTAAAATCAATCTATTCTTGAATGCTTCCTTTCTTTATGCAACTAAATTTGCATATCCTGCAGCTGAAAAAGGCATAATTAGAAATTTGTGATTAATTTAAGTGGGAGCAGCTATAAAAATCTTAGGTATTTACATAGGTCTCATAAATTAGAGTCACAAACTGTAATTTGTTAAATTCAAATTCTGCTAAAAGCTTGCATTTACATAGATGTTCAGATGTTAAAGTGTTGACACGCATTTTAAAATCAACACTGCTGGCACATTCATTATTCATGCCAATAAGCTGGAAGGTTTATTTGGGAAGTTATTTGGACAGTTAAATATGATGGTCAGTAAGAAATTACAGTTGTAAACACTCTAAACAAATGAAAATGTGCATCTTCTGTATGAAGAGTTAAAGATGTTTCTTCAGAAGATCTGCATGTATGATCATTGCCAAAAATGGAGCTACACTGATTGATGTTGTATGATATATTAGGCTAATCTCATGGTCCTGCTCCATAGTGATTATTTGCAAGAAAAATACATCAGGAAAGGAGCTGCTGTCTGTCAGGAGCAGTCAGCCCTTAGTATTTGGTGAAAGTTTACAGGTCATAGAATGATACAATGATTTATGTTGGAAGTAATCGTCTTAAACCTCATCTTGTTCCACCCACCTGTCATAGGCAGGGACATCTTCCACTAGACCAGGTTGCTTAATGCCCCATCCAGTCTGGTCTTGAACACTTCCAGGAATGGGGCATCCACAGTTTTCCCGTACAACATATTCCAGTGCCTCACCAGCCACGTGGTAGAGAATTGCTCTTTGTTATCTAACCTAAACCTGACCTTTGTCAGTTTAAAACCAATAGCCCTTGGCCTATCACGGCATATGAAGACACCAAACAATGTCTTTACTTCAAGAATGAATTATAAAAAAGTAAACATTGTCTCATTTTAGCATCTGGGTCAGTGCATCTGAAATCAAAATGAAAGGTCATATTAAGGTGTGGGAAAGCTTTTTTTTTAATAATGTTGCAACTGTCAATGTTATTAATGCAAGTAGTGAGATGGTTAATGGACTGAAAGAAACATCAATCCCAGGTCACACATTAGCTGACTCAAGTCAGCCTAGATCTACAGAGGCATAGCAAGCTTTATACCTTCTAAGAATCTGTCATCTATGTAGTCAAAAAAGTTATGTTTTTCTTCTTAGCACTGAAGATACAATCTTTTTATATTTTAAAATACTAATATTATGCGTGTTCTGGGTAAATCCGTGATTTTATTTTTGTTTTTAAATAACACCCTGTTCAGACAAATATGACTAATATATGACTAAGGGGATATGCATGTAAGCATGAGGCTATACAGAAGTATGAGACTATGGAATTTCTTTCTAGAATGCCAGTATGATTCTATAAGCAAAATTCTATAAGCAAGCTGCGGCAAAACAGGGAAATTTAAAAATGCCCAATCAATGACTAGTTATAGTGTCATGTAGGATGTTTTTCTGACCATCTTCAGAAATCTCGAGGAAAAATCTTGGTTTCTATCACTGCTATTTATTTACAGAGATCTGTTGAGGAAGCATCACCGCTGTTGACTCAGCAGAGGATTTGAACAGCTTTGCCCAGACTCATCTCACTTGGCCTGAAGTGCTGGCACAAGAAATAGCGTTGTCCTTTATGCAGCAAAAGGTAAAGACAGGGAAATCCAGTCACAGATAGGATCCTAGAGGGGCTGAAGTCTCCTCTAAAGACATCTGGCTCTTTCTTTATCTATCACTTGAAGAGAATAATCTCTTTTTCCAAACAAGTGACTATAAATTAGTGAGATGAATCAACACCATTTTACTTCGAAGTCAAACAAGAAGTGTGAATTTTGAAAAACTGCATGTACATATCTCCATATACTAGAACCTTTTACCCACAGAGCCAGCATACAAATTTACATCTTTGATTTTGGTTTGCCCAAATTAAGCTCAATGATATTCTGCTATCATTGCATCTAAGTCCATCCCTAAATCCAGAGGTGATTTTCCAATAGAACAGCCTTCTCTCCTGAGCTCCTTCCTGCCCTGCTGCCCTGCTAGATTCTTTGCAACACCTTGAAGCTTCACCAGAACATATCTTAGGTAAAACGAGATCCTTAGTGAATGTAGAATGAGTTTTGCCTACCTTTATGCCCCAAAATCACTGAAGTCGCTGTTTGTATACAAGAATCCCATCAACATTGACTTGAATCTGATACCTTTAGTGTTATACCACAGGTATAAATTAAGGCAATGTCCTGGAAAGTGTCTGTAACAATTAATTTTTAAAGGATCCAATGGTATGGAAGAATATTTTCTGTCCAGACAAAGCCAAAGGGCAATATGGTGTAATGCACTGCAATGCTGATCATGGGCTTAGTCTATAGATGTGGCAGCAGCCAAGTTGCTGATTGTAGGTGTTGAGAATACATGTCAATGGCAGCAAAATCTCAGTAGAATGAAAAAAAAAATCCACATCATATAATTTTTTAAGTAGTAATTGTTTATTGTTATTTGATTTAGTTTATGAAGTATTACATTTCCTTTCTTACTCTCTGGCTTTTTGCTTGAGATTGAGTCCCACAAGGTGGTCTACTGTAAGCTCCTTAGAGAACAGAAAATTACGTTATGGACACCTAATTTCCATTCACAGCTTGCCACAGTGACTATAGCTCTCCTCAGAAGAGAATCAGAGTCATTTGTTACTGCAAGGTATGCTGCTGATAATATGATTAGAGGTGATACATGCTCATATTCTCAGCACTGCCAATAAAATATAACTCCCACGCATTTAACTGTTTAAGTCTTCACAGTGATTTGCTTTATAAAATGCCGAGCATCCAGGAGTTTCCACAGAAGTCAGAGGAAGCAGTACTCAGCAGTTTTGAAAATAGCTTTTGGAACCAGCATAACCATATTAATCTAACATTTTTTAAACTGTTCATCCCATAAAACTTATTCATATATCTAGATAATCTTTCAGAGACTTTCTTATAGACAGCTGTATCTTAAATTAGCATTATCTCTGGGTTTTAGTGTTATACTACTACAATGTTCATAGGACACTTTAAAATTTTTTCTGTATTTATTGGGGGCAGCATTCCACTAATTGGCTTTTATGTTGTTTGAATTGTGAGTTTCATACAACGAAAACAACACAAATTTACCCTTTTGTTTTATATTTTATCTTGTTATTTAGATACAATATTCAAAAACAGTTTGCCAGAGTTCAGTATTGGTTTTATACATGTTAGGAGGTCTGGAGATGACTTTTGTAAAGCAAACGGTATGCAACATACAATATGCAGTGATTTTGATTCAGTCTCATGAACTTACAGTGGTCCCATCACAATGAGTGAGATAGTCAGCACTCCATGAGGTCTAAATAGTGTATTCTGCTTTGTTTAGTTTAATTTTATTTCATATGGACCAATACCACTGCACTTAATTTGCACATCATGCTTGTAAATCTGGATCAAGATCCGAACCAAATCATTCCAGCCTGGGCTTGCTCAGTCTCTAACCAGAAACCTCCAGTAATGATTCTGTTTTCCTGCTCGTGACGCCATAAGTACCAGCTACACTTACTATATCCTGCTTCAGCATGTTCAGCCTTCTAAATTAAATGTTATTGTTAAAGAATAAGGGAAAATAAACTTATCTGCTCTACCCCCAGATTTAATTAATCCTGACATCCCCTACCTTACAGCCATTCCTCTAACAGCATCCAGGCTCTATGGAAGATTATAGCTGTAATTCACTCATCTCCAGATTCCAGCTCTGCACAGTTGTTCCTACTCATGGGAGCATTACAAAATCTCTCCCTAATTGGTCATATTCTATCTTTGAAAGGTCATACCCATGATTCTTATTCCCTTCAAAGCAGTTCTTTTAAAGGGCAGGCCTGGGTGCAGATTTATAATCATGTTTCTATAGCATTGCTTGGTGGAAAACAAGAAAAAAAATGTAAGCAAATCTTATAAGCTAGTCAGCTGTCATAAGATTTTCTCAATTTGAGTTGCATTTATTTTTTTTTTCAGGAAATTATCTGAATTCCTAAAGTTTCCATGAAACTTTGTACATTTATGTCTAGGCACATGAATCCACTTTTATAACATTGATATTGCACCAAGACAACTTATCTGTCAATCAATATGTTCTTTTAATAATATTTGAAAATACTAAAAGGCATTTATTTATCCTTTGAAGGAAGCAATTTAGGTCTCAGCCGGTAATTTGCATATTTCATTGGTTTAACCAAGCAAGGATTAGTGAATTAAAATGTCATTAGCTTTTTCCCCCTAATTTGTTAAAATTATATATTCTGTGTAAGTGACAGGTGGGTGGTAAAGCTACTAATGTAAAGTATATTCCTAAAGCTTCTCAGATTTTGTAGAGTTTGGTGAAAAAGTAGTCAACTGAGCCACCTGAAAGTTAAGGTATGCTTGGTATTAGAGTTCTTAAAGCATCAAAAAATTGAATGCATTACAAAGTGGTCCAAGAAGGCCTACTTATCATATTTGGTCTTTAGTCCACTCCGAAACATTGATTGTTGATTGTGGTTAAAAAACAGGTGTTTCCTGGCATGATTTTAAGAGCATGGAGGAGAACCTTTGCTTCCTTTACAGAATGAAAGGATATGTGGAAAATCAGTCTGGGCTCAATGGCTTCATGCAAAATGCATCTGGGGTTAGTGGAGGATGCATTGATTTTAGAGGATTGAGGCTGTGTCCCTGATGAAAGGAGCAAGGGTCTGCTCTAAAGAAACAATCCTGAGCCTTAATTTCAGCACAGGGAGAAGTACAAGGATAATGTTGATGATACTTTTTTTGATTTTGCTACCATCATGTCTCTGCTTGGAAGGGATGCTGCATAAATTCAACTCAACTTCTACAAGTAACACAGCTGATAGACAAACAGAAAAAGCATTTCAATGTTTTTCACTGGCCAGTAGCCACAAAGGACATCCTGAGAGCTGTCCATCTGCCAAAGTAGAGGAGTGTGAAGACACCAGACTGTCACTATATGTGCACACTGTGTTCCAGTCAGTAGCTGCAGGCAGGTAGGTATTCCTACCTGTTCTAAACTGAGAAAACAATAGTCTTTTTTTTTGAAACATATGATTTTTTTTATTACCTAAACTAGATCTGCTTATCCACCTTTGACCCTCAATGTCAATCTAGAGTAAACAGCTTAGTCTCATACAAAGGTTTTGTTTGATCAAAGTAGGGCATTATGAAAACACGTTGCATGCAGCTAGAAGTAAGATTCAGATTTACACGGACTGGAAGCATGAGACATATCTCCTAAAATAGCTATTCACTTGCTAAGGGTTCCATTGAGGCTTGAAGGATGACAGAGTGCCATTATAAATAAGTTGTTGTCTGCTCAGCTTTGGATGACAAATTCAGGTGCAAAAATGCTTTGCCTTTTGCAATACATCATTTTCCTAAAGAATGTGGTGGTTTAGGCAGAACCCTGCTCAGGTGCTGAAAATTCACGGAGGGACAATTAGCAGAAGTAGGACGATTGTATCTGACAGTTCTATAATAATAAGATCCCTGTTGAGTTGCCCAAAATAACAGTGGTAAGTAACCCGGAGCCATAGTATATTTGGTGGCTTGTCTATAATTTAAAGGATAATTTACGTTTCCTGCTGTGTGATAGCACAATTAATTATATTTTCCCACAGGTGCCTATTTTTAGTGTTGAAAAGGGGTGAGGACTTTGTGATTGAAGAAGGAAAAAAGACATTTTCAAAAAGAGCACCAGAGACATGGCGCCGTGTTATATGGCTAATGTGCTCCCTGTGCAAGAAATGACTGCAGCCACTTTCCAGTCAGTTACCAGTCTGTTAATTGATCTCTAGTGTATTTTTATTGCATATTTTTATTTGCAACAATTAGCTGGTTTAGAATTAATAAATTAAACCACACAAATAAAATTAACCCCCCCTCACACTCATTCTCTGTTGCAGAGCAGAATGAGTTAAACAACATGAACAGTATGCTTGAATTGCTGAAATTTGTACAGCAAGAGCTGTGAGAAAAAGTTGTGAGAAAGACCTGCAGAAACTGAGATAGATACATACAGGAACTGCAGAAACCGTGTCCGCCTCCCAATAAAACAGAACAGACTGCTGTGATAAGTAATTGCACCAAAGAAAAAATACACATGGTGGCCTGCTATGTGCTAAATTGCACGTAGACAGAACAATTGGAAATTGTTATGCAGAAGCCAGAACAGTATAAACATCCGTGCCTTTTGTCAATAAATGTCCTTGCAGCATCACAGTGCTTGGTTCGTCTTTCAATCGCCGTTAATTCTCCCCAATAGTTCTCTAAGGAGTTTCATCAGGTGACCTTGGGATAATCTCCTACACAATATGCAGAGATTTCCTGAACTTCTAAAATATTTTCCACCATGAAATAAAACACACAAACAATTCTTTCTTTTCCTTCCCCTTATGGTCTCTAATCTTTCATACATGAAGTCGAGATACTGTATACAGGGATCAAAATCCTAGGAAATTATATGAATACTTTATTAATAGGATGAAAAGAGTTCTGGTAAAATAGGAATAGACTAAGAAATGTTAGCGTGGACAGGAGTTATGTGGTCCTTCTGTTTCGAGGACAGGGGAGAAAATAAAAATAAGAGACTTCAATTGTCCTCAGTACCTGTGTAAATGTCACATCACCCAGTCTGATGGTGAAATTCTTGGGTATTATAAGTGCATTCCTCTTGTTTCAGGTAGTCAGTCATATCAAAGGGAAAAAAGCAACACTTGACTTGATCCAAGATAGAAGAAAAGAGCTGATTTAAAATTTTATTATTAAATGTCTGTTACATTATGTGCAAGATGTTTAGAGTTGACAATCCTCATAAGTGAATGAAGAACTAAAACATACTCAAGAGTTCTGAACTTCAAAAGGTTGACTAGTAGATAGGCTTGTTACAAAGGAACTAAGAGCTAAAATACTTAAACATTCACAGGTGGTGTAGAGATTAAGGACATCATTGTGGGCACTCTAAGCAAGTGTATGTCAGTCAGAAAGTTTTATAGCAATCAAAAAAAAACAGAAAAGAAAAAACAGAAAAGAAAAAGAGAAGAAAAAAAAAAAAGATGGGAGAGGAGGTCAAAGGAAGCTAGTCAAAATACGGCAGTCCTTAAGAAAGTTATAATCATGTTCACCAAGGACACAAATATAGGCAAGAAAAATATATTGGGCAGATCAAACCAGCTCTGAAAAAAAACTTGCTAACGGCATGAAAACTAGTTAGTTTATTTGGTTGTGGAAGATTTTTTAAATAAACACGGCTTCTAGCCTGTAGAACTTGTATGCTATTAAGATATTAAAGAAGCATAGATAGATCTAAAGTATCATTCTGAGCAGAGCTAAGGGATACCTATAAAATACAAGCAATATTGGGTAAGAGGAACACGAATTCCAAAGGTAGTCATGTATAACAATCCACTTGCCATTCTCTGAAGGTACTATGAAGCTTATTGCTAGAAATGAGGTCAGTTACTATTGCCTAACTTCTTGGGTGTCTGAGGGCTTTTGATAAATCTCCAATTATTGATATCTATAGAAACTAAGCTTCTGTAGGACAGGAAGAAATTTACTTTGCAAATTAATATAAATAGGTGAAAATACTGAAAGTGAAATTTAGGAATAGATTATCAGTTTTGAGTATATAGGAAAGATTACTACTAAAGTCCCACAGGGAACAGAAACTGCTGGAATGTTAGAGATTTGTCCTCGTAACTTATGCTGGTTGACATCTTCATTAATTACCTAGGGAATTAGTCAATAAGGAAGTAATAAAACTTGTTGATCAAACCAAGCCATTTAGAGAAATAAAACTGAAAAAATTGACTGAGAAGAACCACAGAGAAACTCATAAAACTGAGAGTGCCACTCATCTGACCAAACATGGGCATTTGCAATTCAGGGAGATATTTGCTCTGTTTTGACAGTCTGTGGAAGGAAATTGGTACTTTAGTGTAGTAACATCTCATTACAGTGAAGTCATGCGATAAATCATCATTTAAAAATGTCTGTCTCTATTGCTTAAAAAGGGAGCCAAAGGCAAAGAGTTCAGGTGTCACCAGGTGATTTCACCTTGAAAGATTTGAACATAGAATGGCAGATTAAACTTGCTATAACTGTTTACAAAGGGAGGTATGAAATAAACAATCCTACCTTTGCAAACAAAATATAGAGTATCAATTAGCCATTACCACTTGGGGAACAGATCTTAAAATTACTGTCCATAATTCCACGAAACATAATTTCAAAGCTAAAGAGCAGTCAACACCAAATCAAACATCAGCAAAGGATAGGCAACATGGCAGAAATCATCATGCAGCTCTGTAACCTCAGCAACATGAATATCATCTTTCTTTGTGCTCCTTTCTTTCCAGGTATATATATTAGAAAAAGAAAATAATCAGAGAAGGTGACTGAGATGATCAAAGGTAGAGAATGAGACCAGAAAGCTCTGGTCTGAAAAAAAGGAAGAGTGGAGGTGAATGTGATAGTAGTATATGAAATAAAAGTGACACAAAAATAAGTGAAAAAGCAGTGATCATTCACTTCCACACACCACACACACACACGCCCCACCCCCATGGTACATAAAATTAGATTACTAGAATGGAAAATGTAGCAGAAACATACTGAAAAGCTTTTCCACACAGCTACAGAACATGGTGGACTTTAAACATTTCTATCAATTCAAAAAACAGTTTGAAACATTAGTGGAAAAAAAAAAAAAAAGAAAAAGACACAAGGGCTGCTAAAAGCAAAAAATTCCTTTCTTCTTCACTCTCCAGAATTCTGTATGATACAGAACTCAAGTGACTGGCATGATTCAGTGGAGAAAGTGTAGTTGTTTGATTGCCCTCTTATTATGTTTAGTCACTTCTTTTAGGCCTCTGCTATAGACAGTACTCAATTAATAAACGAACTACGATCTGATGCAGTAAACCTGTCCTACATTGTAATGTAAAACTTTTGATCTATTTGTTATATTTTTAAAAAGACATATCAGTCCCTTAAACCTATGAACAGACACTTGCTCCTTATAATTATTTTTCCTTAAACTGAGCTGCAATAAGGGAATTATATGCTCTTAAAAGATAAAGGTTAATTCTGTCAATAATAGGGATGGCATATGCAACCAAAGGTGAAAAGCAAGATTGTTGTAAAAATGTTGTCTTTATAAATTTTAACAGATGAAAAAGAAGCTGTGTCCATCATGTGTTCCCAGATTCGAACTTTTTATTCAAACTGCTCTATAAATATTTTGACATGCCTACAGTAGTGATATATGTTAAACAGCAAGCCTCAAACCATACGAAGATAAACTTCTTTTATTTGTACTGAAATCTAAAGGTTCTGAAAGAACACAGCACCTGGCAGAATCAGGCTAAGAGATGTTATCACAAACATGGGTTATCATTTATTTGAGAGTGATTTGAAGAGGAATTCTCCTCTAACATGAGCACTCAATGAATTCTATAGATCCCATAAGGTTTACTAGAGATGTATTCACACCCATAAATATCATACTGCTTGCTAGAAGTGTGTTTGTGTGTACCTTGCAATTCACAGCAGTGACTACGTCCTCAATCAGACTTTTTCATTTCCTAGAAAATTTCTTTACTGACCAGACAAGGTATCACATACTAAGCTGTGTTTAGACTTGCTGCTCTTCACCTGGCAGGGGGGATTGAATGGAGATATATCCCTGTCTCTCTTGCTCACAGAGATTGTTTTATCCACAGAAATCTGTATGGAGCCCCCAGACATAATACATACTTCAAACTGACCCTTGTCACATGTAGGGCCGCAGTCAGACACCACAATGCTCTTGCCATGGAGGAAACAATACTAATGGGCTGAATTATCATCTCAGTAGGGAAGAAACTTTCAACAAATGAAGAAGGGAGCAGATAAAAAGAGAGGAACCTGTATTCTTTTCACTGAACACTGTGCTCCCCCCAGAGTAACAGCAAATGTCTTTTTCTTTAAATTTTTCCATTTGGGGTTGATCGTGACCTGTGCAGATGGTGTTCCATGCTTCAGGTGTTGAAACCAACTAATTTTTAAGGGTGCCCACAGGGTATGCATCTCTTAGCACTCTGAGCAGCTTTTCACACTTCTGCTCTCTATAGGCTTTGGAAAACATCGGTTTACACTTGAAGACACTTTAGTTAAGTGGCCTGGAAGCAGGAATTCTGTCATTTTAGCAAATTTAGGCTTATGCTGAAAATGAAAAAGCCTTGAGAAACTTAATTTTTCTTATTTTAGAGACCCATCAAATATTTAATTTCTGTTTAGTTAACAGGAACAGCATAGACAATTCATAACTGAACTGTATGTGCTAAAAGCACTTTCATCAAATTGCATTTATGGAAGCAACAACCTTGTGAAAGACAAAGGGGAAAAAAGCACTATCAGTACACAATCAGAAGGAACTAAGATTCCTACAGTGACTTAAAACAGAGTTTTATTAAATTTTCTAAGCATATGGAAAAATCTAGATGGATTTCACTGGTTGTCTTGACTAAAAATAATAAATTGTACCAGCAGTAATTATATAAACATAATCCAGAGGGAGATTTGGGATCAGAAAATGGCTGATACGTGACTTGGGACTGAAGTGGCAGTGACTTAAACTGCAACTCTGAGGTTGAGAGCCGTTTTGAAAAGTGTTGGTACTTGAGTTTGCTGGGCATACTGTTTAGATATGGATCAACTATGCCATAGGAATGAAGGAAAAATCAAAGCTGTAGGTTACAATGAGAAGGTAGAATGCTGATTCAGTTCCACTTTCTAATCTCAAATTTCTCTGTGCTTCTACTTGGGAAATTCACTCACTTCTGAGTAAGTACTTGTGCTTTGGGTTGCAGTTTTAGACATGTAAAGTTTGATTTTCAGGCTTGTGGACTCTGATGTTGCAATTGATTTCATGACTCCATTGTACTATCGATCCAAATCTCAGTATTCCTCACAACTTCTTACACCTTCTGAAGGATTTTTTAAGAGCCCATTAATTCCCAGTCAAACTGTATTTAGTTACCTAGCATCATAGGACAAGGTAATGTGCAGGACAGCTAATCCTGCACCTCCTTGAAAATTTGATGTCATCCCTACTCTTAAAAAGCTCCAATGAAGAAAGTTCCTCAATGTTATGATACTGGCTATTTACTAATTTAATACATTATTTTATCATTCCAATTCTTGTAAAAAAAAAACCTTTTTTTTTTTCCTTCTTTTCCCTTTGGAACATGGAAAACCATAAATTGTTCTCTATAACAGAAATCTTACTCCACTTTCCAAGAAAAAAAAAGAAACTAAATTCACATGAGTGTTTACCTTTAGCTCATGTTTTCTGATTTGTTGATCATCGGTAGTTTCCTCTGCCTTCTCGATTACTTGTCTACACGTGTGATAAGGTGTGTATCCCCGAACTTTGACAAAATTTCCAAGTGTCAACTTAAGCAGAATAGTTATTTTAGACTTTTCTGACAGTTCTTAATTTTTATTCTTAAATATATTTCAGTTTATTTATAAAGATATCCCATTAAATAAATACAGAATAATTAACTTTGGCTTCTTGACATTCCTATTTATACATCCATAAATACGATTCACCATTTTCCAATGATATAACATTAAAGTAATCTATATTTATATTTTAGCTTGGATGAGGAACTTTGAAGTGGATTTGAACTTTGAGTTGATTTGAAGTGGATTTTCAGGCATTTCTGTTTATTGTGCTTTTTTTTTTTTTTTTAAATCACCAGAGAGTAGAGACTGAATTATTTCAAGATGAAAATCCCATGGAAGATTTGCCCAGGAGCACATGTGAGCACAAGTGCTTTAACTACTACCTGGTTTTAACATCACAGAAAGAAACAATCTAGCCATAATCTTAATTTAATCACTCCTGGAAACACCTTTCACGTTGACTTTATGTGCACAGCTTTTTTTCCTCAATCAATTTACTCTGGGTACTAGTTGTTAATATAAACGTGCATATTTTTGGACTTTCACTTTTTTGGGGGCATATATGTACATTTGCATCAGCATCCTTTACAGCCTGAACTAAGCCTACATCGACGCTCTTCTGGGGATCCAAGTGAAAGTGACTTAGCTTTGCAATAGAAGATGATGGCAGAATGGAGAATTGAACACAAGTACCCCAAATCATAAGCCACTAACTCATTCCTCCCTCTCACACATTAACCAAGGAGTGTTTGTGTGGTTTTTGTTGTATTTATTTGCTTGGGGGTTTTCTTCTCTCCTAATGCTGTGAGTTGAATTCAGGTAGGCATATTTCTTATGATGGTCTACTATTACAGGGAATATGCTCCAATGGAAATACATTTTTCTTATGAGCTTTATTGCATGATTTCACAGTCCTGAGGACAGCCTTTCCTCCCCCATTTTTCATGTATTAGTAAATTTGCTGGACTTGGTGTATCAGGAAACAAAAAATCCAGCACCCACGTATGTTACTTAAAATAATGGTTTAATTAAGCGTCCTCTGTATACATTCTGTAGTTGTACTGGACCCATTTTTTATTGGTCAAGTACCACTCGGCTATCATATCAGTAATCTGATTTTACAACGTAATATAAGCTGAGGGTAAAGAAACATTGTTATTTGTCAAGAAGAGCGATCTTTATTAGATCTGACCTTTTTCTAAGCCAACACAATAAAAAGGTGAGTGTCGTTTCTATACTTTCAAAGATTAGTTTTGCTTACAGTAAGCAAAAGTTGTGTCTCTAAGGGGGCTTAAAATTCTCATTGGAAATAATTGAATTTCATTACCAAGCATGAACTATGAACCTCCTATGATTTGCCCCAATCAACCATTAAAAGCATGTTCCTATTCAAAATGCTACCTTTCCAACCTCTGCTGCTACACAATATAGTACTAGCAAACTGACCTTTTATGAAGACTTAAAGCACCATGTAATTAACTTTTCCTGCATAAGAGTTAAAACTTGATGAAACTGGGAGGTTAAATGCCAATACATCCTTTGCAAACACTTTTAATAGTGCACTGCTTGGCTCTCAGATGTTAATGATACACTTTGTGTTACCATTTCCCTTAAAAAAAAAAAAGAAAAAAGAAAATTTGTATTGCAGTGCACAATGCAGTCCAATTTCACTCTTTGATCTACCCCAGTCAACAAGTAATAGCTCTGAAATGCAAAGCAATAAGCTATGTTGGCAGTTATTTTATGTTCCTGATCCAAAAATCCATTGAAGCAGATGGAAATGTATTGTACTCATGGTTGCATGGCTTGCACAAATCTAGCTCTGTTTCACTTCAGCATCCAGAGCAGCTCTGTGTAGGACCTCTAGATGGTCATCAATATCTTTTTGCAGGACCAGCAGTTGATAGGCACACCTCTGAAACCAGAGTGATTACACTAGAAATAGGCTTGCCTAGATAGCACTTTCGTCAATGCTATAAAAGTCTTTTTAAAAGATTGGGTATTGTTTCCTCCATATCTCAGTGATACTTGAAAGTCAGAGAAGCTATTCTCCCATTTCTCACTTTATTTTTTTTTTTTTCTATATTCAGTTCAAGTTCTTTCACTGACTTGGAATTTTATGGTACAAATGATTCTTCACATGTATTTACTGGACATCTCTGGATTACCAAGAAAGAAGTTGCAATATAGCAGACATTGTAAGAAGTGCTTCCTCTTGTATATCACAGAAATGAAATGTATTTCTTGATTGAATTAGTCTTAGAAATATTCACCTCTAAATTGCTGCTACTATTGTGTCTCAGTGTCATATCAAATCAATACACCCTCAATACTCAGCCTCTCATGTGTCTAAGTTGACATGCACTGTGTATAGTAGAGAATTGATTGTAATTAAGACAATGAAGAAAGATCACAGTTCTAGGGCAATTTCACTTTCCCCGCCCCCCCAGAGCCATTAACTGATACATTTAAAATAATCCTGAAATCCATACACAACTAGATGAGCATTGGAATTTATGAAAGCTATTCTCCTATCTTATCCGTTAGTTCACATTATACGTTTTATGACATATACCAGCAATTTTTATTCATATCTCAATGAAAAAAAAAAAAAAAAGTGGTGCTGAGTTTGTCAGACCAGAGCCAGGACCAGTTTTTATTATGCATCAGGACAGCAATTGAAAGTAGATATATCACTCAGGAGCAGTGAGTTGTTATAAGGAAATATTTAAAGTCAGCTAGGAGGCAACAGGTTATAGGGTAGCAAGTAAAGGGTAGACAATAATCCATTTAGGCTCCTTGACTTCAAAAATTAAAATGACCTTCTAGAAAA
>WBMY01007047.1:1331519-1519562 GCA_013397315.1 Donacobius atricapilla | reverse complement strand
CCCCCCGCCATTTCTGAAGCAGCTAGAAAGGAAAACTTAAATTGCGTGGAAATTGTGTACTGCCTAGCCCATAGTGCCACAACATATGAAAAGACCAATTGCTTCAAAATCTCTCCATTCAGGTTTCAGGGGAAATGCCTTTATTATAAACAGTAATGGAGAAGTGTTTCTGGAGGGCTTTACAGTACCAGTGCTCACATATGTCTCCATGAAATTAATTGTGTCCCAGAAGAAAAGTACAAAGTATAAGGGAAAGAATGTTGCAAATTATAGATAATACACTGCGCATGGGAATCCAGAGGGTCCTTGAGTTGCTTGCAGAGTGGGCCTTTGAAACCTCCTGAAATGCAACAAGGCCAAGTGCAATTCCTGCGCCTGTGTCAGAGCAATCCCAGGCACAAGCACAGGCTGGGCGGAGAATGGATTGAGAGAAGTCCTTCTCCTGGGGAGAAGGACTTGAGTATGTTTGGGGACAAGAAGCTCAACGTGACCCAAGAATGAACACTCGCAACCTAGAAAACCAACCATCCAAAGCAGCATGGCCAGCAGGGCAAGGGAGGGGATTCTACCCTTCTGCTCCGCTCTTGGGATACCCACATGAACTAGGGCATTCTGTTCTGGGTTAATTTCCCTGGAGCAATTCCAGAGGAGCCCATGAAGGTGCTCAAAGGCTGGAGGATCTCTGGTATGGAGACAGGCAGAGAGAGCTGGGGTTGTTCATTCTGGAGAAGGGCAATCTGCTAACTGGCACAATAAAATGACAGTGTCTAGAAGGGGAAGTCATGGAAAAATGAAAGCAGTGCTCTTGGATCAAAGATGAATGATGCATCTGTAGATGCTGTGTGAAGGAAATTTCTCAATAGCAGCAGAAAGAGGATTCTGAATTTCTGGAAATTTGAGCATTAGTTTTTCTTTCATTTTAATTTGTTTAAAGCAAGAAAAAAGTGCTTGCAAAACAAAAAATTCCTTCGAGAACTTTTATCTACTGCTCTCAGAAGAGACAGATTAATATAATGTAGAATTCTAGCAGTTGAAAAAAGTTTATAAACAGAAAATACCTATAATCATATGATTTATATACAAAGGCATAGTATTTGTAGCTATCCTAAGCTCTGACTCTAAAGCTGTCTCAGAGCCGGGTCAGATATAACATAGGTGTAGTCAAGAAAGGTCCCAACAGGGACAGTAGTCTGGCCCTTTTATATTCCCATCTACCTACTTGAAGATTAGAACACCCAACGCAGTTGCCCCACCCCATAAATTCCTCCAATTGTTTGCTCTTAGGCAAACTTTATTTTCAGAACAATTTTGCTTTAGGATCATATTGCATCAATAGAAACAAAGTAAATTCCTTATTTCTGTGCTTCTGAAGGAAAACAGATGTAAAATATTGTGAATCTTCTATAGAATATTGTGCCTCATTGCTATTATCAATCTAATGGAGATCTTCCAAATATTTTTTAGAATGCCACTAATTCCTGATTTGAATATGAACTTTAAATTACTGATAAATCTGCTGTAAGTTATCTTAAAAACCAAACTTGAGATAAGTATCCCAGAAGAGAAACAAAAAAAGCCAGGCAGAGAAAAAATATACCAAACATTATCTCTGATGGAGCAATTTTCATCTCTACGTGTGAAAATGCACTAAAAATTAGGTTAAATTTTATTATTACACTTTCCTTTCAGATTGGTAAATTAAGGCAGAAAAAGATTATATAACTCAACAGAGATCCAGTCTGAATTGTGAGAGAAGTATCCTATATCTCTTCGAATAGCTGCCTCTTTGTCTGCAATTAGCCAACCATTAAATAAATAAGATTTAAAACAATGTATATGTAGCAATTTGCACATCACAACAAGTATTGAAAACACGTCCAAAGTGTCCACCTTTGACTAGGTCTCTATATTTTACCTACACCTGAAGTGCTACATGAAAGACAACTGCATGAGGGCCAGTATATAGTACTATACTGGGATCAACTTTCATTAAAACTATGCAGATAAAATTTGACAATGTCATAAAAAGACCTGGTCTTGGACTAAAAAAAAAATCCCATGGTCTCATAATAGCTACTAATTTTCTTTATCGTCAAAACAGCTTCTGTTTCTATTTCACTTGCAGTGTAGAAAACACTGTTTATGATTTCAAACCAGTTGCAATATTAGCTCAATTTCATCTGCACAATTGTACACTGTGGCATATCTTAAAACCTCCACAGCTACATACAAAAGGATAGAAGAATCTTATTGTTTTTTTTTTTTTCCTTCAAGTTCAACAGTAACACCTTTTCTTGATCTTGTTCTTCAGACAAAACAATGATTTCCTCTGAGCTTAATAGCACCCAATAACAGGTAAACAATATTAGAAATCACAGAGTGCAAAACAATCATGATTCTATGCATTTAGGTGGCCTCTTCTACTTTTAACTCCCTTTTGTGGAGTATGAATTGTTCATTGTCTAGTTACAAAGGCAGCTTTCCTTCTGGAATGTCATGAAATGCTACAATCTTCAGTCTAAAATCTCTCAGAAACCATTCCACAAGACCTGAGATAAGAGGGGGTTTTTTTTCACAGAAGTGTAGTTACAACAGTCTTACGATTAAAAATCAACCTGTAAGTTGATCTGGATGCCTGTATAGGTCTGCCTTTGAGTTCAAGGGGCACTCTGGAAGAGTTGTATTATCAATAATTGTCAGTCTTACTAGATCTCTTTAGACTAAGTCTCTGCTTCGACTGGTACCCCTCCCTGAGGAATATTTCNCTTCCTTCATTTTCTTCTTTCTTTCTTTCATTCCTCCTCCTTCTCAGCAATTTTTCATACTTCTTGTCATACCATTTTCTCATCTCTCACTCCTCTCACTGATATTATTTGTAAATAACACAAGATACTGCTGCAGATTCTGATCTTGGTACAATCTTGGAATTGTTCGCTGTGTGAGCATGAATGTTCCATAGTCATGTTAGTTCCACGGGCACCCCTTGAGTTCTTGATTTTCTCATTGTATTATTAAAATAACCCAGGCATTTTTGGAAAATTATCAAAATACTCAAACTGGCTGATTACAATAAACAGAACATCTTGAGCTCACACTGCATCAGCTGAACATCCAGCTACTTTCTTCATCAGACTAAAACTGACCTTCACTTGTTCCTCTGTAAACACTTACAAGCTCCTGAAACACTTTGAGGTGTACAGTAGAACATGGTTTCAAGAAAGGCACTTTTTAAACTGTCTAACTAGGAATTAAACCACTTATAAAGGATCCAGGAATGAACTCTGATTATCAAATTGATTTTGTGAGCAAATCTTTGATTAGAAAACCTTATTACTGGGCAAATATTAATTTCTGAGAGCAATTTCGGTTTCAGAAAGAGATACTACAGAAAATAATAATCTATAAAAGTCACATTTTTCAAGAATTAACCATAAGAGGCTTTTTAAATTACATTATATTTCTTTACCTTGAGCCATATACAAACAAGTTCAGTGGTTTGCTCTCTGGTGATGTCAGCATGTGACACTTCAAAAATAACTTTGAATTAGTTATTCTAACCCAACAGTGTGTTCCTGCTGATCCTTACCAGCAGTTCCTATAGGTCATCCAAAATAAGAGGATTTCTGAAGGGTCTTTTTACCTCAGTTTTATTCTGGAGCTTATCCTCTGGGTAGATGTTCGGACCTAAGAAATACAGTACTTTAAAAATAGGGTGTATGGGGGAAAAAATACTTGAAACATTCTTTTCATATATAAAACACCCTAGCTTTTCATATACTCAAGTTACTATTAACTAACAGTTATGGAGCATATATCTGCTGTCAAGGAGAGAGCATGAAATGACAATAGAACAGCGGCATGGTCTTGAAGAACTCGGGACATCCGCACTTAATATATGGAGGTTTGTTGCTTTTAAAAAGCAAGATAATCACTTAGAGGACATCTAAGTTAATTAAATGTATCATTCTTGGGGAAAATTAACCACAAGGAAAACCATATGGATAATTATAAATGAGATTCAAATACTAATTATAGTAATAGCAACTCACTTAAAACTCACAATCAATTTTATTGAGCCTGTGTGAAGAGACACAGTCTGCAGTTTTAGATGATGATAGTATTGGCAGCAAAGCTACTGTAAGAAGTTCACAACCCCAGTCCAGCCCTCACTATTCACTGCTTCTAATTTGCTCATCTCAGTGAGGCAGTAAACCACAAACCCACAAACAGCTGTACTAGCGCAGGAGAGACAGAGACAAACCGCATCGGGGGAAGACAAGACTGTAGAAATAACCTCAGCTGCCTTTGTATGCCATGCCAGCATCTTGTGAAACTACATCCTAAAAATACATTTACAACTCACAGGTTTTCTCACTTTTTATTCACTGCTGCACTTGGTAAAAGAGAGAGCATCAGCTGGCATTTCTATTTAGGCTAAACTTAGTTGTAATCCCTCATTTCATTACCCCAGATAACCAGTGGATACTCACAGAAAAATTGATAAGCACAAATGCTGCAGGATCTGTTTGCTTGTATGTAGGCATCTATAATGAAATTAAGAATCTTAGACTCCCATTCAGGCAGAAGATGATAGAGACATTCTTTAATACCCTGAATCAGACATTTAGGTGAGACCTGGAAAAAATATTCTTAATTTTTTTCCTAAACTTTAGGCAGAACAAGATCCTTTTTTAGACCCAACCTCAACTTAGGTATTTGAAGGTTGTATTTTGTGACATTCCCAAGACATCCATATATATATATATATATATATGATGTCAGTAATCACCATTAGCAGAGTCCCATAGTAAGTCTACTTAAAGTTTGGAGATATCTTCATTTCAGATGCTACAGTGCATATGATGAGTGTCTGCATTTTGTTTACTGAGGGGATCAAATTATTTGGCTGAACTTTAAATGTAAAGCCCTATTTGATGGCTTGTTTTAATGGCTTTACCCAGAGCTGCATTTAAGCTTTAAAGAACTGAAAACCTTCTTTAACATCCCCGGGACTTCAGTTTACATCATACTGAAATGTTGGCTTAAACAGTGCTGCTTTTCTGAGCTGCCAGCTCAAATCCAAGTGGTCCTTTGGGGTCCAAATCTCCCTTATGCAGTGTATCAGTTCTCTTCAAAATCAGCAATACCTTGGTAGGTAAGGAAAGCAAAATTTACCCTTTGTTATAGTTGTGAATCATATTTCGTGCAATGTGCACTAATAAAAACAGTAAGGTAAATTATCATTATGGGAAGAATCCGAAGCACACTTTTGCATGCTGATCTTGACCTTTGTATCTTGTGCAAGGTGAGAATGCCACCAGCTCACATGCAATGTTCAAACTTCACTGTTTTCTTATTCAAACTCTTTATGTAGTTATATTTCTAACCTACTCTCTTTCACCTGCATACACTCATCAAGAGAAAACGATCTGGGGGTCACGTGGGAACTGTGTTTTTTGCCACCAAGTATTTTAAAAACAGATATTTCCCTTAGACATTAAAATGAAAACAAAGTCTTTGTGCTGCATTTTCTGGAATGAAAAGGTACTTAAAAAAACCCCTAGTAACCTTCAAAANAATAACCTGAAATTAATCCATCTCAATTTTATTAAAACCCTTTCCCCATATTACTTGTAAGTTCGTGCTGATTTTTTTTTTTTTTTTTTTAAATGCAGCAACATCAGAGTGTCAAGATATTCTGTCCCATTTCTAAACTACTATGGAACATTTTACTGGTTGAAGAGTAGGGAGGTTCATGGTTTCTGACAAAGCATAAATACAGTGCAATGAGATTTTGTTTCTGGTTTTTTTTTTCAAACCACCTCGAAATAAAACATACATCAACTGTGCGGTTATTGTCTTAACAAACTCGCTGCTTTTGAGATGTTTTGATGACTGTGGTTGGCTCTGATTTTTCAAAAAGCGTTAACATCAGCAGGGCTATCTCTCCACTATTTTCCTCTTACCATTTCCCGGACTATAATTACTTCTCACTAACTCCATTTCATTACTGAACTGCAGGGATTAAAGGGGATATTGACATATACCTATAAGTAGAACTGGTCCTCTCAGAATCTCTCCATTTCTGTGCAAACATTTCAAGTGACAGAGTCACTTCAGAGTGACTTTCCCTACAAGTGACTCCTTATTGTTAACTTCAGAAATTTGCATTTTATTTCTAGCTTTGTTTTATACAACTTTCCCAAACACAGGATCAGGTAATCCTTCAGTCTATTGAAGGATTTCTGTTGTCTTTTATGAAGACCATCCAGTAGAGCCAAAACACAGTAGAACTCTCTGCTCTTTTTATAAATCTTTTATTTGGACATTGTTTTTCAACAAACATGCCAACGTTTCCTTTATACATGTGGTATCTTGTAAATACCTGAGAGTTATTAAGAAAAGTGATGGCTTTAACATGGCTTTTAAAAGTCTACATGGTAGGAATGCTTTTCATAGAAAAGGGCTTTTTAGTCTGAAAAATATAAGACATAACCAAGGTCTCAAAGGTGGAAATTGAAATTATGTAAACTAATTTCAAGCTAGAAATAATGAGGAGAATTTGCAAGTTATTAATAATGAAAACACATCATGTATCTTTCAGCACTTGAGATCAAGACCGAATAGCTACTACAACACATGGAAGTGCCCTTTGTTAAATGGTGAGCTTGAAAGAAAAATGAATGGATGGACATCTGTTCCTGTGCTGTCATGGAAGCAAGTTCAACAAACAGTCTGGTCCCTTTTGATCTCAAATTGTTCAAAGGAAAGAACTGCAGTAAAAGAGGATAAAACTGTATGTCAGTGCAATTTATAAACAACCTTGTCATATTTTATTTGCCTTCTTTTTTCCATTAAGACTCATCTTTAGACATAAAATGACCAAAAGAGAAACAAACAATATCAATTTTATGACACGAAAATTTCTGAGTTGTATTGCTACATTAAACAGGTCTGAATGTCTGAGCAGTAATCTCATATGTCTGCTACTGAAATTGTATTATTGACTGTATATCTTTTACACAAATAAGGATGAAAGCTTAAAAATAATTAAAAAAAATAAAAAGAAAAAATGAAGAAAAAAGAAAGAAAACAAAATGTTGAGTACCAGTTCAGTCTGGAAACACCCAATTGTCAGCACTGTTTGACTGTAGAGACACCTTCTGTAGCCTCTACATGTTGATAACGTACATACTCTGACATATCACACAAGTGTAATGTCCCAAAATAAACTATACAAAGCCTTAAAACACAACACCTGGAGCAAATATATCAGAATGGGAATTTCATTCCCATTATGATTTTCAATTTGATTCAAGCAGTTTGTCCTACTCCCACCCATGCAAGCATGATAAGGATGTTATTGGTCCCCTGATTTCATACAGTTTTGCCTTATTACTCCTTAAAAGATTCATATGGTACAACTGAATGGACAGAAGCATCTAAAACTGGCACCTAGTCTAGTGTGAAATGGAGGAGAATAACAAATGATACATTATCCCACAGAGTATATTTTGTATAGATTATCCAGGTTTTATCATCTCAAGAAGAGAGTTACAATCCTTTGAAATCTTTATCAAAAATGTGTTATATATGGAAGTAACTTTTAACTTTTCAGGATAATTTAAGATTAAAGATATACTGGAGAAATTAATGTGGAAACTCCTCACTTACATAAGAAATGTTTGATCATGAATCTTGAGTTTTACATTCTGCTGATATTTAGCATTAGCCAGGTGAGAAAGCACGTCTTTATATTTTTAAAATGTGTCCTGTTATGATCAGTGCAGATATAAACATCTCTTAAAATAGCCAACCAACCAATAACTTGTTTAAAAGAGCAAAAATCTCCCGTCAGTTAATTCTCTTGCTTTGGACTGCTTGTGTTAACATGATGTGACCAACCTGTACGGGAAGTTGCAGAGAATATACTGATCAGATTCCTTTGCAGTGGCCCATCTCACTTATTATGAAATAGTTTGAAGAATAAAACCATCACCAAACTCTGTGTCATCCTTAGTTCACATACCAAGAGGACCATAATTATTGGTTCATATTTATCCTTCCTTGACATAATATGAAAAGTCCAGTGGCTTAGGGAAAATCAGAAATTCAGGAAGGAAGCCCTTTTGAATTAAATAAATACGAACATTGAGGAAAAGATATTATGCAAAAAAAAAAGAGTTTATGTTTGCATTAAAAATTCCTCATAACATCAATTTTATGGCATAAATATACCTAGTTGAAAAGTATTTTGGAAATAATTTCTTCCCCTGTACCAATAAACTCCATGTTAGCGGACATAAGAACCGGTATTTATCACAAAATAAAAAGAATATTCTTGAACAGTTTGGTTCTCCCCTCCCCCTGATCAGTTCATCTCTCTAAATAAAACATGGTTTCACATGCAAAACTGGTTCACAGTTTGTGAAGTTTTTAAGGTTTTCAGAAAAATAGGAAAATGTAGAAATCTTGCAAATAATAACCAAAATTAATCTTTTATTAATATGAGTTCACTTTTATTTTGTGTACTCCAAAGTTTTCTAGGAACTTGGAAAAGCAGCATTTGAAATCATGTCAATAAATATTGAAGGGAAAGATATTACAAAAAAAATATTTGCCATAGGCAGGGTAAAAAATAATTTCACAAACCATCAATTCAAGATTTTTATCCAAAAATGACAATACTAAATCTGCACTATGAATCTGCTTCTGAATAAAGTTACATGAAAATGAATCAAGGGAAATTCAAAGGAACATGCTTTGCATACATAGACAGCAGAAGCAACTATTTCCTCTGAGGTTTTGAAACAGAATTTTTTATACAATAACGTCTTCATTTTAAATAGCTAACTTCTTCTTTTCCAGATTAAAACAGCTGATTTTTAGTATCATCATTCACTGGTCTCAGAAGCTTCTGTGTGTAAGCACTGAGAGAAGCATATGCTTTCTGAAAATAGTTTATTGGTTAATATGAAAATAGGTAAATATGTTTTTTGAAAATAGTTAATAGATCAACTGAGATTGAAATTCCATTTACTGTCTCCCTATATTTTTGCCTTCATTTAAACACCATAATATAATCTGATTATTCAATAGCCTTTTGTAAAGAATTGCATACATTGAAGCCTTTATCCTACAGATACTCTATTTCATATAAGAGGGACATCAAGGGAGTTTTTCATGAAAAGACAAGCTTTGCTACAGGAACAGAAGAGAAAATTGCTGAAACTATCACATATGTGAAACATTTTTAGTAGAGAATCTGCTTCATGATTCAATCTCTGCTAAAAAAGAAAAAAGATTGCATTTTTTCCCTTCTCCTGGAGAATCTTGTAAACTTTTCACTTCTGACTAAAACCAAACTCTTTTTTCTTTCCTATTACTACTTTATGGTTCCACATCTTAATTTTCTAACCATATGCTCCTCTTATCAAACCAGCAGATGTTTCTTCTTTTGAGCTCAGCCTGAAAAACATCTCAGCAGGGTCAAAAGGGCTGGTTGCCAGCAGTGCTAACTGAACTAAACATATAATAGAAACAGACAAAACTTTTATCAGTCAGATTCCTAGGTTATTTTTGTTATCATTTCTTAGCTATCATTAATACTATCAGAAATACAACTGTGGCCTCAGAATTTGAAATTCTCTTTGTTCTCAGCATCGGCATGTCAGAACTCATCTTTAGGACATGATGCTGTTTATTATCTCAGCTATTTTAAAAACAAAATACCCAGAAGCATTTCTGAACAGGTGACTGGTTAAAGTCAGGCTCAGCAGTCTCCTTGAGGGTGTTCTTTTTTACATCATTTCTGACCCTGCATACTAGCCCTGTCACATCTTTTTTTTTACCCATATCAATACACTAAAGTATGTATTTAACATTTCACCCCACTTTCCCTCCCCCCGTGATGTTCCCTTTGAGATAACAATCTGTATGTAACTACAGTAGCTGGTGAAAGAAGTTCACTGAATTATTTAGCTTTGTTTGCTTTGTCTGAATGCTGGAGAGAATACTGATATACGCAGCTTTCTTACTCCCAGTCCTGATTCGTGAGTCATATCTCTTCTTTTGCATATTTTACAGTCGGTGACTATGACCTTAGGGATTTTTAAGTAATATTGTTTTCCCAAGAGCTATTCTTTCTTGGGAAAACCTCAAATGAGTCTAAGAAATAGAAGCTTATATATTCACATTAAATGAAAAGGATCATAGTATCACAGAACAGTTAGAGTTGGAGGGGACCCTTAAAGATCATCTGGTTCCAACCTTCTGCCATGGGCAGGGACACCTTCCACTAGACCAGGTTGCTTAAAGCCCCATCCAACCTGGCCTTGAACACTTGTAGGGATGGAGCAGCCACAGCTTCTCTGGGCAATTTATGATGGCATGAGACCTTCAAACCTTTTTTTGTCTTGAGATACTCATATGCAAGCAACATTTTACCCCAAATTCACCAAGGCTTTGCATTTTGTTTCTTTGCATTTTGATTACATATGTACCAATAGTCCTACACTACAAATTTTCAGTTGGAGAATGCCATAGTTACTTCTATTTCTAAAAACATTCGTCCTTGAAACTGTGAAAGATGTACTACTGACAATGTCTTTGTGTCTATGATTCTCTGGAAGATTGGATTATTCAGCTGTAATAAGGGATGTTGCATCCCTTCTATCACCTGTATCATAATTTGTCAGATAGACTTCAGCCTAAGTGATATCATTCTTTCAGGGCCCTTCTAATCTCTTTGAAGGTTCTACCTGCTGCTGTTTTCTTTAACATATACATGGCAGATGGCAAGTGTAACCTAAAAAAATAGTGTATGGCATGATGTTTCAATCTCTGTCATGGTTCTGAAGTAAGTTTGGCATAAAAAAAATAAACATTATTCTAATATATTCTAATATATCCAGAATCTAGCCTGAAATACATTTGTATTATATGCTGGTTTCATGCTAGTCTAGCCCGGTCAGTTAGCTGCTACCTCAGACATATTTGCACAGTAAAACAAGTTAGGCCTCCAGTGATCATTTCTCCCTCTTCTAAATCTCTGTTGCTAGGGGATTTTTTTTTAAATTATTATTGTTATTATTTCAAGCTCTATTATTGAGACAAACACAATTGAAGTTGCTGCTATTTGGTCACTGAGGACCAGGCAGATGGTAAATAACCAATTATACTAACTTAAGGCATTCACTTGTCAGCAAAAACTTGGCAAAGGCTCTATTTTAGAATCAGAATATGTCCTTCAAAACTTGATGGACATCTGACATTTTTCATTGGTTGGGAGTTGAAGCATCCAGCTCTGACTGGGAAAAACAATTGTGTATGCCAACAGACAAATTCATGTATCTTTCCTAAACTTTTAGGAATTTTAAGATTAAAGAAAGAAAACTCTTCAACTCAGTTGCTATCTTATTTATTTGGATGTTGTGGTAAGAGAAACTGAAAAGAGTTAAGCTGAAGAAAAACTTCTGAAAATCTTCAGGAAAAGGCACATTTTCCCCTGCACCTCTAGGCACCTAACAAAATAGAGTTCTGATCAATAATTAAGGATATAGAAATAGATTTGGCACTAATAAACAGCATCCATGTGAAAGGTGTTGCATAAGGTATTGTTCTTTCTTTCTGGAATCATTAATGAACACAGACTTTCTTTCTCATTCATGAGATACACATCAATAATCAACCCACTCATGAAAAGAAAACCGCCCAATATACAGTTAAATACACAATATTTCCTCTATCACAAAAGATTGCACTTTGCTAAGGAGCAAAACCATCAGCAAGCTCAGAAATTACAAATACAATTGAGTTTATTCACAGTGAGATGAACCATTCACTGTTGGCTGTTTCAGATGACTGAACTGAAAAAAATGGGCACAGTTCCTTTCAAAGCTAAGAAATGCTCTTTGACAGGTGATTAATATGACAATCAAAATAAGAACATTAAAAAAAACCCAACACAAAAATTGGGATTGGATAGGTCAAACCATTTATGCTTCTGATCCTGTAGGTCAAGGGTCAGACATTATAGTACACTGTGATTTAGGTGGGTGACAAAGATCTAAAGTGAGTAACAATGAAAAATAGTGAGAGAAGGAAGGTTTGGTCAGTGAGAGATTAATTCTTTTGACAAGTCTATTTTCTATATCTTCAGGTTCAGGTCAACAACTTTTGCTGCAATTAACATTCTATAATATGAAGAATTTGCAGACTATGGGTGATAGAAATAAATTTTGATAAAATGCATACTTGACCTTATAATCAGAAGCTATTAAGTGGGCAACTACTTTATTACACAGGGACTTACACATATTTAATATGTCAACTGTAAATAAATCAAATTAAAAATTATGATCTATTTTTGGCTTTCTTCTGAGTCTCTAGAGATATAATATAGACTTTATGGGTAGAAATGTTAAGTTTTCAGGGGTAATTTTATATCTTGCTATCAGGTCTTTAATGACTTCACCACAATGCAAAATTTAATGCTAAATAAAATGGATCCTTCTAGCATTTTATTTGTTTGATGCAGATTTGCCATCTCAAAATAATGACGTTGGCCAACATAGCAGATAGCATGACTTTTACCCTAATAACCGCTATTATACGTTATCCACCAGCACCTATACCTGATAACAAAACTAGTTTTTTCTTTACTCATTTTTGTTATTATCCAGGTCTTCATCTCCTGACATTCACTCACCCTAACCCAACCTGATCCAACTGCTCAACATCTGAGTTACCTACATCCTACTAACTGGCATCTCACTTCACCTCTGCTGGGGTCTGAGGCTGAAACACTAATGACAAATTAAAGACTCACCCATGTGTCTATTTCTATATTGCAAGACAAATAATAAATCTGATGGCAACTACTCATACACAAAAATTATAGAACTATTGAAACAATTGGGATCTTACATGAGGGCAAAAAAGCATGATAATAGTGTATTTTTTTTCCTGTTAAGAATTTTAGGGTGTGAATGGAGGGATCTCTACCAGCAGCTGGAGTGGGACTACATCCTCAAATATTTATCCGTTTAGGTGTCAGAAAAAGGGGAGCCCGGGACCTAGGGGCAGATATGGGGCTGACAGGTGATCGGACCCCAGCTCCTGGGTGGCACCACATCACAGGTGTAATATATGATTTAGAATAANATGTATGTACGTATGTATGTATTTCTCTCTAACACACCTTCACCCTGATTAAACACATCAAGGAACATTACGAGGCTGCTGGCGTTGTTTGCATTTGTGTGAGTGCCGAGTGCTGCCTGTGTGCCTGGTCATGGGTGTATTTACACGTGTATTGTATACGTGTTTGCACGTGTGCCTGTAGGTAATATACACTCAGCTTGATTCTTGGAGCCGGGAACAGGGAGTTGCCACAGCCTTATATCTGTTGCGCTTCCAGATTTCGCAGCTGTTAAAATTAAGGATCTGACTCTTCCAGAGCTACAACATAGCCTTTTAAAAAAAAGTATATAGTACAATAACAAAACTATATTACATTATCTATTCACTAGAGGGCTTTTTCTTCTTCATATGACATGGAATTTTATGATCTGGGTTAATTTTTAGTTAATTAGAAGCAGAGATATCTTTATATAAATCAATTTTAGAAAACATGTTGATAGTTCTTGGAATCCTTCACTGCTGTATTACAGGAGTTTTATTGTTCATAAGATTTGTGCTGAGTTTGGAAGGCCTCAGGACTGAAATTTCTTAGGTTCCTCAGACTGAACCTTCTCCAAACTTCTTGAGGTTTTCTCTGCTTGGTTTACCTGTGACTGCAATTTCACAGCAGGTGTCTGTTTGTATGTAAATAGTAACACTTTTCTCTGTCCTTGTATGGTATGACTATAGCTATATAAACAGAAATAACATGTTATTCCATGTAACATGAAATATTTCAAGACCATGCTAGATGGAANAATTCATGCTAAGGACTAAAACTAATGCCTTTTAATGGAAACCAAGTAACAGGAAAGAGCAATATGCACCAGGCGATAAGAGGAAAGGTATTCGCTACCTGGGATGAATTCCTGTCTCAAAAGAAGGGTATGCTGGAGGAATATTTGGTCTGGCAAAACCCCAGCAATATGCATTAATGATAAGATGAATATTCACTGCCAGAAAAAGATATTCAAGAGGATTATCGTCTAACAAGATTCCAGTGATAGGGGTATTCCAGGAAAACTCTTTGTCAGAAGCGGCCACAAGAAAGAACGGGCATTAATATGTGAAAAAGGGACAAGATCAGTGACAGGAAGCAGGCAGACCCCCCAGTATCCCGCAAAGTCTGAAAATAATATAAAAAAGACCCTGTGAGGACAACGTTTTGTGAACTACAGGGGTACGGAGCGGTCCAAACCTGGTTCACCCAGCACCGATCGCCCAACTCANTTAAAAAAAAGTATATAGTACAATAACAAAACTATATTACATTATCTATTCACTAGAGGGCTTTTTCTTCTTCATATGACATGGAATTTTATGATCTGGGTTAATTTTTAGTTAATTAGAAGCAGAGATATCTTTATATAAATCAATTTTAGAAAACATGTTGATAGTTCTTGGAATCCTTCACTGCTGTATTACAGGAGTTTTATTGTTCATAAGATTTGTGCTGAGTTTGGAAGGCCTCAGGACTGAAATTTCTTAGGTTCCTCAGACTGAACCTTCTCCAAACTTCTTGAGGTTTTCTCTGCTTGGCTTACCTGTGACTGCAATTTCACAGCAGGTGTCTGTTTGTATGTAAATAGTAACACTTTTCTCTGTCCTTGTATGGTATGACTATAGCTATATAAACAGAAATAACATGTTATTCCATGTAACATGAAATATTTCAAGACCATGCTAGATGGAATTTTGAGCAACCAGGTCTAGTGGAAGGTGTCTCAGCCCATGGTTGGGGGATTGGAACTTGATGACCTTTAAGGTCCCTTCCAATAGAAACCATTCTATTATCCTATGATTCTGATTTACAGCTCCAAGACAAGGATGTGGTGTAGGTAAAAAAAGGCCTGATAGGACAGCAGAGTCTAGAATGAAACTGCTAAACCTGTGACCCGGAGGAGCAGGGGAAGGGTGAGCCCAACATCAGGACAAGGGATAGAGAAATGCATGCATAATTGTTTTAACCGTATAATCCCTTTTTTTCTCTCATTTAATTTAGATTTCAGTACGTAGCAATCCCTGGATTTTACTGTTGGGATTTCACTTATACAAGCAACAAATTCTTAGGTTTGTTTATATATATCTATATATATGTATTTATATATATATACACACAGAAAGTGAGCTTATTCTTTTCCTACAAACAAGATTTTGAGTACATCATTTTCATACGAAATTTATTGAAATTACTGAATTATACTGGCTGGAATGAAACCTGCATTCCGCCCAAACCAATAATGCATGATTTCCAAAAAAAATGAACCAAAAATTGTAAGAAAATTAATGTTTTAAAAGCCTCACAAGACAAATAATAGTAACTTCCAGAAGCACTTTAGGTCTTAGGACACTAAGTCTCATGTGGAGTATCACTGATTTAAATCATAAGTTGCAGGGTTGGGGGAGCCTGAATCCATCCCAGTCCTGCAAGTTTAATGCCAGGGTCAACAATATGTGCCCAGAGCCTGGGGAGAGATGGCAGTTCAGCAGAAGAGTACCTGAAGAGCAGCAAAAGACATTCCAGCCACACCAACAGGTGGCTTGGCTTCATCAGTGTCCCAGCTTAAATGTCTTTGTGTTAACTCAGACATAACAGGGAATAAACAGGAGGAACGAGAGACGTGCACGTATGCAAGGCTAAGACTAGGGAAAATATAGACTCTCCTCCCAGAAGGATATGGGAGTTCTGATTACCTGGAATTTGCTGAATGCTTAGATACTCAGCAACTTTTTTGACTTGGTTTTCTGGCAAGCACTTTAGCCACACCACCCAAAACAACTGTTGGTAGTAGAAGATTTAAGCCACCACTGCTTGTTTGAAATTTAGGTTCTAATCATATACACACTCTTCATCTATTGTAACACAAAGTAAAAATTTCTAAATGAAGCAAAGACAATGATAATTCTTTAGACTAATATTTCAGTTCATTAAGGGCATGCCAAAAGGAGTTACTCTTGCTCGAATGGAGTTTGGTAACCTTTTCTGAAAAGAGGAACTTACTTGATTGCAAAAGAGAGGAATGCCCCTGCTTGATTGCTTGTCGCCACCTGTTCATGTCTTTAATAGTTTTACCACTTAGCAGATCTCCGTGTAAGCAACTTGTTTTTTCATCTCAAAACAACTCACCTATTCAGTTTCATTCAAAGATTTGTGTGTGCATGTGCATGTGTGTGTGAAGACATGGTCTGAAGAAGGAAGCAATTTAGGGACTTGGCTGGTTTGTCTGTGCAAACACAGGCACTTATGCCAGTTGAAATGCTTTTGCTTCCAGCTATCTCTTAAGCCATGGGTAACAGGTCTTCCCTAAATCCTACGTTTTGTCTGCCAACCCATGTAAATGCCTCAGACACAATGGGATACCTCTTAGCATACTTAAAAATATCATTACATACCATTGCTTAGGCACCTGAATTATTCCTACATGGTCTAAGTGAGAATGAATGACAACTGTAACTGTCAGAGCAAAGCTTTTGGAAAGTTATTATTTTGGGAGCTGAATCATAATTGGGTTCTTAGCTAAAAATGTGTTTTAAGACATAACAGTAAAAACACCAAAACTATGTCAATATACCAAGAACATACCTTGGAATTCTAAAAGACCTATTTTCAGGATGTTTTCCTTCATGACCTACTTCAGTTTTTGTTTCTGAATGTCAGTACATTGCCCTGAGTCATAACTCCTTTCTTTTTTTTTACCTTGAAAATCTTTCAAACAAACAACAGTTCTTTTCCCTTCTTTCTTTATTTCCAGTAGTTCTTCTAAATAAATTTTCCACAGTTGTTTACTGCCTCTTTGCTTTCAGAGGCCTATTAATAAAATTTTGCTATTGAACTTACCCTTGTTCAAAAGTGACTTCTGCCACAGGATTTTAGACAACTAAACTAAAACAGAAAACTCACAACAGACATGGCCACATACCAGTCGTAAAAATCTGTGTGCCATTAGCTTATTGAATGTTCTTTACCAGGTAGCTTTTACTGTATTGGGTGATGTCAGTATCAAAAAATTCATAGCTTGTGTGCAGATGGGCAGGTGAACATAAATTGTTTTTTGTAGTCCTCTATCGCAAGCTCAAAGAACTAAACCTGGATGTGGATTTGTCTAACCCCCAACAGGATTGCAATACTGAAATTTCTGGAAGAGTTCCTATTCCTGCTGTAGTGTGAGAGAGGGTTAAACAGACATGAGATATAAGTATTATTTTTTTTGTACTATTATAATTATTATTATTATTATTGTTATTGTTATTGTTGTTGTTAACATTACTATCATACGTACTCTAAAAATACTTCAAAGTATCCAGGACAAATAAAACTCAGCTTTATACCCATCTATTTATGCAAAATAAAACCTATATTTACAAACCACTGTAAACAGCAACAAAGGATCTCAGAGTTTAAGGATGAGAAAGAAATGTAAAAAATGAATGTGATATGGTTAGGATATGGCCACAGTTCTGCCAGACCTGCATAAAGGTGAGATAAACCTCATATCTATTACATCAGCCAAAACTGCATTGTTAAACTAAAATGATTTTATTCTATTTTCTTTTCCTAGAATTGGAGAATGGTTTGGGTTGGAAGGGACCTTAAAGATCATCTAGTTCCAACTCCTCTTGCCATGATGATCCCCTAGACCAAGTTACCCAGAGACCCATCCAGCCTGGTCCTGAACACCTCCTAAGATGGGGAGTCCACAGCTTCTCCGGGCAGCCTGTGCCAGTGACTCACCATCCTCACAGCAAACAATTTTTCTGAAAATCTAATCTAAATACAGCTCCCTTCAGTTTAATGCCATTTCCCCATGTCCTATCACTACATATCCTCGTGAACAGTCCCTCTCCACCTCTCTTGTAGCCCTGTTCATATACTGGAAGGTTGTCTAAGGAGCCTTCTTCCAGGAGCCTTCTCTCCTCCAGACTGAACAACCACAACTGTCTCAGCCTGTCTTAATAAGAGAGGTGTTCTATTCCTGTGATCAACTTAATGGCCTCCTCTGGTCTCTATGTATCTAGGAAATAGTTGTTCAGGAAATCTTAGTTTAATCTCTATTTCATTCCAAAACAGGAAAGTGGTTTCTATTTTGATTATCTGTCCGAGAAATTCAAATAAAACTTTTGATTGCTCTGTCAAGACAGCCTAAAGAGCCTTTTGAGTGTGTTTGCTTCTTCCTAAATGTAGCACATCTGAATGAGCCAGATTCTTAAGTGGCACTGGCAACCTTATTTTTCCTGAAATCAATGAACCTGTTTTCATACATGCCAATGAGGAATTTGAAAATCACTCCTTCTAAGAGTGTAGTTTTGAGAACAGCAACATCGGCTGAAGCAGATGGAGTATTTATCTTAAATACTCCTTGAGATTGAGAGTATATATGTGCTGATCATATTAAAAGAAATAATTATTATATTTTAGCCTCAGCATACAACTCCTTTAACCAGCAACAGGTAAGAGTCCAGATTGGGCGCGAGTCTAACCTATGCAAGATGTTTTTAAAAGCTCTCCATTGTGACCCAATATATTTCAAGAAAGCTTCATGTGTGACTTGGAAAGTCATTACTTCAATCAGTGCAAAAAGCTCAGAGTGTTGGAGGTTTTTTAATGGTTTTTAGGCAAATTTTGCTTTGGAAAGTGGGGGGGACATTGCTTATCTTTTAAAAGAAAGGAACTAAGTTAGATAGCAAAAGGGTGAAAAATGCTTTAAATGGCAGGAAAGCTGGCTTGGGTACATGATGTCCCTTGCATCAAGCACAAGCTAAGTGGTTTCAAATCAGTCACCACGACCAGGAGCGAGAGCCTGGAGTCAAGTAGGGAAAGCAGGAATTATGCACCAAGGAAAGTGTCCCAAAAGCACTTGAAAATGATATAAATTAATGCTGAAAGCTTCAGTAATAACCCAGGCTAACACGTCTTTCCACTCAGCTTCTCGGAAGAGGGAGGAAGTTTTTGCATCACCAGGCTTTTTCAAATGTCACATTTAATAATAATGAAAAGGTGCAAAATTTACTGAAAATGCATAAATTGCATCTCAGCTATGTAGAGGAATATGGACTCATTATGAATTTCATCCTGCTTGGACCTTATCAGTGTAAATTGTGCAAAATGATGAAATTAACTGCAATTGTGTGGCCTGTTCTTTAAAGCCTCTGAAGGCTTCAGAAGAAACCCTGAATAGTTTAATCATCACTAATCTGAAGTATATGCATATAGAGGAGGGGGGGAAAAAGCAGCATCTTCCCCCTGGTCACAACACAGTCCCCGGCAGAGATACCAGAATGGCTTCTGAACTAGCTCAGCCAGAAGAAGCAATAGGATAGGTGTGTGAAATTAGAGCCTGTAAAAGCATTTTGGGACATGGCATCATTTAGTTTAGCTAAACTACCTGTGACATCCCAGATGGAAAAAGAGAGAAAATTATATTTGGACTAACAGTAGTTTTCAGGGCTTCAATTACCTCAGTCTTTGGAGTCCCAAGTGCACATTCTCTATCAAACTGTACATTAAGTACTTTAAACTGTGTCAACCCTTTTTCTGGTCCAAGTGTATTTCCTGTGTCTAGTTCCTACAGCATATTATGTACAGACAGCTCTAAATTAAAAGAAAATTTACAATTTTTCCAAGTATTTTTCTAAGAAATAAAATGTGGGGGAAAAAATATCTGTGAAAAAAAACACTAAAACCAAAGTACTTTTTCTCAGTATAGCCTCATTTAAAAAAGGGTTTGGATGTGTTTGTGGTTTTTAGTCTGACATGACACATAGGGCTATGTGAAAGCCTTTGTCTACAATCTAAGTGGAAAATCTAATATCAAGGTATTATCTTCTATCATCAATGTGTATCATTCATAAGAAGCTAATAGGAATGCTCTAAAAGTAAGAACAAATTTTTCTAATTTTTTGATTAAACATCAGAATTCAGTATTGTTCAAAATCTTCATTGTCTTTATAAATAATAATATTTTGTAAAATTATATAATGGAAATCCAGGTTTTTAAAGTATGTCGTTTACTTGTTTTCCTGTAACAGCCTGAAGTTGAGCCTGCCATTGAGGAGTTTCTTTGGGGAAATCTACTGCTGAACCAAAACTAGCAAACCCAGCAAGGAGTATTCAGGACAGTGGTACGGGAGCAGATAAAACACAAAAAACTCATAGACAACAGTTATAGGTGGCTGGTGAGGCCAGTAAGATCAGCAAACAGTGAGGCTGGTACAAAACTGAGTTTTAACAAATCTCAAAATGTCAAAAAATAAGCTACTCCACTCATGAAGAATACATTAACATGCTTACGAGTTAGACTTTTCTGAGCTTGGGTAAGAAACTAAGAGACAGTGAAATTGAAGCAGGGTGAAGTTGTAGAATGAGGGAGTGTTTAAAAAAAAATTAGTGGCAACCCCAAGTAACAGAACAAAATAATTCATGTTGTTGTCAATGGAGCCCTGAAGGAAGGGGCTCACATTCCTTGCACAGGTCTCTGCAGATTGTGAAGTAAAGTATATTCATATCTGCTTAATTCAATACAGCTCCAAATATTAATATGCTACTAATATAGTAAAGTATCATTTCTATTTTACAACAAGAGAGCAGAAAAAATGAAGTTAAGCACCCTAATAACCATATACAGACTGCTGGTCTCTTAATGACAACTCCAATGCCTTAATCACTTTTCTTCCCTCATTTCCATTTCTCCATATGTCACACTTTATTACCATAACCATTTCTTGACTTATGAGTATCATTTAACAATATATAATTTAAAATACTTGCCTCACAAAGGCTGACAGAGACAAACATTTCATAAATCATTAAATAGTTTCATTGAAAATCACTTTCAAACATGACTATTATTATTAGCTGAATTAATAATCATTAGTAATGGCCATTAGACCAGACATTTGTAGTGCTCATGATTCTTTTCACTGAAAAACATCTGTCTTTTAGAGAACAACTGCTGGAAGTTAATTGTCAGGTGGGCTTAATGATGTACATTTATACTGAGGTTATAATGAAACATAAAGTGCAGTTCCCCAAGATGCTAAATTGCTAAATCTTGAAATGCTACATGTAATATTTGTATTTCTAAGAGAAGTTTAAAACAGTAAAAATAGGTGGCTAATAACTGATAATCATATAAATGTGGGGTTATTTTAGTTTCTGGACACCTATGGGAATGTATTGTTCTTTAAAACCAAATCAATATTGTGTAGCAAATGAAGCTTGGATATTAAATTAAATCTAATAGGTATCCTTAGAGATTTTTCTCCTGAAACATGGGTAACGAGCACTGGACAGTAGCATAATTACCCAGAGGGATTAGAATGTAATTGTCCTATGGAACATGACTTGCTTTTTTAATACAATTTCCTCTGTCCAAATAAGTTCTAATTTTGCATTACAGCAAGTAAACTTCTCCTTTAAACACCATCAATAAAACTTCCAGCTGACCTTTTCACGCCTTCTATAAAGAAGCTAAATGTTACTCACTTTTCACATTCAATAAAAACTAATACTGTGTTCTAGTTCAATGCATATCTGTGTCAAAAAGGAGGAAAGTCACCCTGCACTGTGTTAATCCTTCCCTTTAAGTTGATTTCAAAACTTTTGTGTTGCTAAATGTGTCACCTTAGTTTATTCATGTGCTGCATGTGATGTGTGACTACGATACTTGAAATTCATCTGAAGGTCTTCAGTTATTTGGGCCTTCAGATCTATCTGTCACAGATCCTCCAGTTTTAAAAACTAACCAAAAACTACCAGAGGCTGTTCAATATCTTGCCTAATGCCAGACAGAATGGCACTGAGTTTCAAAAAATTTGGTATTTAACTGGTCAAAATTTCAATGGGTATAAAGTAGCACTGTCTTCTGTAAAGCTACATACCCCAGCTAAGAATAACTCTGAGATAGGATGTATCTCTGAATAATGATTCTAGTCAATATTTTCAGTGAGTGGAGTCAAGTTATGAAGTTTGAAACTTTTTCAGTTAATCCCACCAACTGATTTTCTTTAGATGAAACTCTCTAATAGCTTCCCAGGACCTTAGTAATTAATACCTTACATGTGAGCATTTTCTAAGAGGCATAATGCTCATGGATGTAAGAATATTGCTGAGGAGTTTAGGGTTTCTTTTTTTTTTTTATTGTCCAAGCACCCAACCATAGCAACACATGGCTGAAGGCACAAAGACTTAAAAGCTAAATCACAGATTCAGAGTCATAGAATGGTGTGTGCTGCAAAGGACCCTTAAAAGTTATCTAGTTCAACGCCTCTGATGTGGTCTAGGACTCCTTCTACCAGACCAGGTTGTTCAAAGCCCCATCCAGTTTGGCCTTGAACACCTCCAGGGATGGGGCATCCACAGCTTCTCTGTGCAACCTGTGCCAGTGGCACACAGTCCTTACTGTAAAAAAACCGATAATTTCTTCCTCATAGCTACATTCTTTCATTTAAAAACTGTTGCCTTTTTTCCTGTCCCTACAAGTTTTGGTGAAAAGTTTCTACACATCTCTCTTACAAGCCCTCTTAGATATTAAAAGACATAATAGGGACTCCCCAGAACCCCACAGGGAATAAGATAAACAAAGCTTTCACATTCACCAGAGCCAGGATTCCTCTCATATGGACCATTAGATTGTAGGTACCTACTCTTCTGATAGTTGCCCTAGATTCCCTTTATACCAGTGGAAAAAAAAAATAGGTGTCTTTAAACATACTTAGTTTTGATGTGTATTTTTGGCAGAGATAAATCATACTCTAGAGGTGTCTATATTTCTCAGGGACTATAAGTCAAACCATTATAACTAGCTCCTACCCTAGAAGCTCTTCTTTTTAATCCCATAGTCATAAAAGGTAGATATTGAAAAAGCTAGGAACTGTGGAAAAGTCCTTTTTTAACTGGAGATGTAAGGATCCTTCTCCTGCTCTCTAGCAGGAAGTCTTTTAGAGCTGCTTGCTCTATGCTAGCTATAAATAATGTCATAGACAATTTTTTGCGCAATTAAAATATTACTCAAAACCATTGTGCAATAAAATCACTAATATAAGATCTCATAACAAATGTTTCAAATTCCTAGAATATAACAGTGTAGAGATATTCTAATTTATATTCTCCTAAAATACCATACTAGTGTCCCTTCTGAAGCATTTGGAAATTGCTCCAAATGTTTGATGTGTGACATGTAATAAAATATGTGAAGATATTGTAAAAATTTCTTAGAAGTATAAACTAGTAGTGAATATCTCACATGTTTGTATTTCTCTTAATTTGAATTAGTGATGTTAAGGGCTCTGAGGTATCCTTAAAGCCTCAAAAGATAGTGTGTCTCAAGCACAACTATGAAACACCATAAATCTTGTAAAATTGTGAGTTTTAAACCTGTGTGAATGCTTATGAACCAAACATTTTTGAACACCCTGTTATCAAGGCAAACTAAGAAGAGATTTTCTAATACTCGTTTTTACCTGGGATAGTTAATTTAAATTTGACTGAGCTGATTACAGTCTTCACCTGGAGTTGTAAAGGGTGTTCTTCTCCAATGGGCTCTGTGCAAATTCATTTCCATCTCATCAAGACCATTCCTGGCATCTGATCCTCACCCTCCTCCAGGAAGGCCAATTGTAGAGGCATGAGCCACTTTGTCCTGTCACACTGGATAAAGCCCATGTGGAGAGAGCAGGGGAGAAAGGCTATGTGCATTTGTAGAGAATCTCGGTGAAACTTGCCATGAGATCAATAGGGAGAATAAAAAGTTCCTTATATATTCCCAGGTTACCCAGCTGGGGGTGCCACATCCTTGAAGTGTTCAAAACCAAGTTGAATGGGGCCCTGAGTAATTTGATATAATGGAAGGCACCCCTGCTCTTGGCAGAGTGTTTGAAACCAGATGATATTTTAGGTACCTTCCAACATCTGTTTTTCTATGATTCTATTATTTGTGATACAGGTGTAGATGAAAGATTCAGTTTTCAAATATATTCTTTATATTTTTCTTATTTCCATTCTTGACTTTCATTGGAAGTAAAGGTAAATAAACATCCTTCTTCTCTGTCACTGACTAGAAATGTCAACATTTCCTTTTGCAAAGGCTATCCCAGCCTTGACATTTAGTCCATGTGCCCAAACACAGACGACACGTCCCCTAAGAAAAGTCACTTAAGGAACAGGGAGAAAGGCAGGATCAGAAAATATTGTACCTACAGCTCTTCAGCTAGAGCAAATACCTCTGGTACAAAACAGAACTTAGAGAATATCAGGTTTGTGAGGAACACTCACCCTTTGGTTCCTACAGTTCTACAGAAAAGAAAACCCTGCCTCCTACCTAACTCCTCTTCTCTGCATAAACCTTCAAAAATTGTTGGCTAGCAGGTAGTCTCATATATACTGGCAATATAAAAAAACATACTTCCAAAAGCCCTAGATATAGGATTCTTTTCCAGTTTGATACACAAAGTGCAGAACAAATCTTTCTACTCAACATTACTATTCAGATAAATTAATAGATGCACATACAATACAAGACTTATTTTTTTCTCATTTCTTTTTCTATTTTGGTTTCGTTTTCCTGTTTTTCTTTTCACAGAAGTCTAAAGACTCATAATTTAAGAAATAGCAACCAAAATTACGCTGTAATTGTGTTTTCATGAATTAGGTAGTAAAATGGCAGAAAAATGTAAAAGGAATCTTTTCATTTTTCAAGGAAGTTTCAGTCAGACTCTAGTGAATATCAGTAAAACTATCATGTAAGACTAAAATTTATTTCTAAGATTTTAGCAGCAATTGCATTAGAGAAACAAAATTCTCTCACCCCAAGTTATATAGTTATATAGTTTTATAGTTTTATAGTTTTAGTTATATAGTTTTACATAAATAAATAATAGCACTTTCTCTCTAACCAAGTCAGCTTTTGCAACTGAAGTCATCAACTTAACCTGAGAAGTCTCAATGCAAAATTTCATCCAGTCCTTTGAAAAGGGCAATGTCAAGCTAAAATATGAATGGACAGATCTGAATGGGATCTCCAGCAAACCCATCTAGTCTTAATGGTGAGGTTTTGGAAAATCCTTGGCTATTTTTTCTTCCTTGTAGCTCAAAACCTCATTCTTTTCCTTTCCTCCCTTTCTCACCTTTATTTAAAATGCTGAGATTTAAAATGCTGAGTCACTTGTATGTCTCATTTACCATCCTCTTTACCTCCCCTAGTTTAAATCAATATAACCCTGGAATAGTGTTCTATAAAAAAAATACATCATTCTCTGTTTTTCTGTAGCATTAGGCAGAGTGGTTGCAATGGACTTGTGACAAATTTTCAGGGTCAGCTCCTTGTTATACCACAAGGATATGGGCTCTGTGGTAATAGAATGTGTCTCTACTTTTTCTGAGTACTCCTTTAACTTCTTCAGTCACAGAGGGGAAAAAGTATGAAGCCCATGGATTAAATGTGCAAGCATATTTTTTTAGTCAGCTATTCTCATTGCAGTTACAAATTCATAGCTGAATTTGAACAAAAGATTGCAAATGTTTTGCATATTTTCCAATATGTTTCTCCCATAACTGGGTTAAGATTTTCCTGACCCCAGCAAACTTTCGGTCACGTTCTGGGAGCAAATGAGAACAAAGCAAAGCCAGGTGAATATCTGGTTGTGAATACCATCTAGATGTCTAGATATCATCTGGAAATCATCACGTATCTGGACCGCATTCAGTTGGATGCAACATCTCAGTTGGGAGTGTAATATTTTAAGAATTTGATCTCCTATGTAGTATTAACACTTTGCTGACAAAGGACTTATCAAAGAAATTTTGCTAATGTTTTAGGATTTTCACTTTGACATTCTGTAGTTCCACTGAATGCATTGTAAAGTATAATGTTAGGAATCAGTAAAATCAGTTTGTCAGAAACTAAAGGATTACATTCTTTTTTCCACAACCCGATTCCTAATCATTCCAGACATGTTCAGAAAATAGCTGTGTTTCAGAAACAGCAAAGCAACAACTCAAAATGTCATTCATCTTGCTTATTTCACATTATTCAAAGTGGCTTAGAGGACAGCAATTTCTTTACAAGTGGTGTTCACTACTGCAGAAAACAATGCGAACAGTAACGAAAGTATTTCTCCAATTCATCTTGAGTGGTGGCATATAAAAAAACCTCAAAAAAACCACCAAAAACAAAAGAAACCCAAACAATTGAGCAACAACAGTAACAAGGCACAAAATCAAAATAGACAATTTATTGATTCATGTTTCTTATCTACATTTTGGTTGGGTTTAGGATATTCCATTCTGTTTAGAGCATTATGCATTCATGGCAGCAATCCCATTAACTTCAGCAACAGTTGTCAATGATCACTACTTCCATAAATTACAATTATAACTTTCAGTCAGCCATCCTATCCCAACCCTGACCACACATGTGGAACACATGTTTGGCTTCAATTTTAGATCTTCTTCTATACTCATACCAGACTTGATTGCTTTTCCATGTTGCCACACTAAAGCCAGGACATAGGATACAAGCAAAGGACTGGCAAATCCCATCCTGCAGCCTAAAAGAGGTCTTTCCTTGCATATTCTCTCCATCTATGTCTTGCATATTCTCTACATATGGAAAGAACCATATCAAATTGAGATATAATTGGGACATATATCACATATATCATTAGCTACAGCAAATTTTTAATGAACCTGATAAACAGAGATATCTGCAGATAAAAATTTCATAGTAGATTCCCAGAGTGAAGAAATTCAAGCAAACAGCATTAAAGAAAAACAAAAACAAAAACAAAAACACCAAATTGAAACAGTGGATGGCATCCCCACCCTTGGCAGAAAGTTTGGAACTAGATGATTTTTAAGGTCCCTTCCAACTCAAGCCTTTTATGATTCTATGATTCTATAAAATAGAAAGGTAAAGTGAGAAAAATTTATATAACCTTTTATTATGACTGTGTTACCAGCTGCATCAATAAACAGAAAATCCCTCTGCTGAAGTTAACAGCATAATGCATTCTGATCTGCAATTATCTCACATAAAAACTGTCAGCAGGTTCCCAGAAGATACTCTCTGAAGTCATACATTTATTAAGGATAAAGACATGCAGCATAGGTTTTCATCTCCTTTTACTGAGGTTTTCTTTTTAACTTATTTCCCTACAGTATTAGAAATCTTGCATTTACAGACACTATAGGATCACAGGCCAAGTTTTTACTGGTGAAATTTTACACACATATCTCCTTCATTTCTGAAAGTAAACAGATAAGCTTCAAATCTTTATTTTTCAATTAATAAAAAGAATAAAAAATATTTAAAGATAATATCTGAAGGTATTTTCTGTTTTACTTATACTGAGCAGAGCTGTAACAATGGATTTCAAGCTCTTAAATATTGTTTTTATCAATTATTACCAATTGACAGCAAAATCATTGTGAAGGCTCAAGTGCTTAGTTTGGTTGTATCAGGAAGTTGCAACTGAATATAAACTTATTTATAAAAAAATAATACATCAAGGTTTTATCATTATGACAGTTCCCATTAGAAAGATTAAAGCTTTTTAAAAAAATCCGTACATACCAGCTGTCAAAGTTTCAGTGATCAGTGTGAAATTTTAATAGGAATGTGCATTACGCTATGAAATAATTTTTTTATCATTCTTGCTTAATCATAAATCCTTTATAAGAACAATTACCTTTCAATAAATAAATTTGATATTAAAAATTATACATTTTACAGGTACAATTTCTAAAAGATCCTGGACAGAATTTATTGGACTCTGGAAAATCTGAAGTGCCAGCCCTTCACTCCATGAGTATTGCAATAAATTCAAATAGCTCAAATCAAATAAAAGATTTATGGTGGCTGCTCACCCTAATTGTCTCTGAATTTGATCATTTACCTAAAGACAGCCATTCTTAGACTCTCAGAAGAAAAAGGGATCCAATACTGTGGAACCCACACAGGTGTCATGCACTGCAGCGTCTATACTGGGACCCTGTTTTGTAAACAGCACTGGAATATCTTATAATCAGTCATTCATCTTTCAACATTTCATCCAAAATATGGAAAATGGCAATTCTGAGCAACGACATTGCCAGTATTTTCACCAAGCCTCTTTGGCTGCAATCTGCCTGGAGCATCCAGATGATATCTGGTACTTCAGCCAATGGCAGGGATAAAAATGGGAGAGGAAACAAGAGTGGAGCACAGCTGAAGGTCAGCCTGTATACACTTCCTCCTGGCATTGGCTGCTGGAGGAGACAGTTCAGATGTTTCCATGAATGAACACAGGAAGAGCAGATGGCACAGACCTCAGGGCAGAGACCTTGCCTTATATTATAACATATAATTGCACAAACTCGCACAAAATGTGTACAACAAGTAAACATTTCGCAAGGCCTCTGCCATTTCTGATGATTATCTCTGTCCTTAGGGAGTACTGAGTTTTCACTGCTAGAAGTGTTCAAAGCCTCCTTGAATGGGTCTGACCCTTCCCTTTATTAGATGGTTTTATACCAGTATTACTCAGTTCAGCATTGTGCTTCTACAGATTTCAGTTATTTTTTCTGAGACTCCTCTGTGCTTAAGAGATTATAAGAAAGGACTACAAGCATGCAATTATCATGCTGGATGAATGAGACCTGTTTTGATATTTGGTCCAAATGACCCTTCCTTGCCATCATTCCTAGGAAGGAACTGTCTCCTAATGTTTGTTAAATGCCACTGACAGAGGACCCTGTCTGTAGCTTTACATAACAGAAAGTCAAATGACTTGATATTTCAAAACTATGTGAAAGTCATACTGTGACTGACTTTCTCAAATAGATTTTTGACAAAGTAATTCAAAATAATGTGCCAAAACTATATTATTCTACTTGCTCTGGAGTCTGCCATCATTGGCTGGTTCTGCCACGTGCTTGCAGATGGTGACACATACCAGACCTCATCAGCCACACCATTTTCTGCACAAAAAGATGATTTAAAAAACGAAACAAGACAAAAAAATTGAGTATGAATGAGAATCAAAAGAGACGGGGCAGGTGGAAGGCATTATTTAACCCTGAGGATAACAACAACAGCAAAGATTTAGATGTCAGATAAGATGCTATCAAAGATGATCTGGATTCATAAAAGATATCTATGACAGACTCTAACTCAGTATGAAAGGACAGAATTGTATCCACTTGTCCATTTGGCCAAATAAGAGTGTATTTTCTGTAGCCTATGAATGTTAACACTACTGAAATGGGAACTCTGATACACATCTCTGCTTTTAACAATGTAGATAGTTAATCTTATATATCTTTGCCTCAGAGTTATCAGAACCATTTCTTTGGCATCAGATTCTTCCTATTTACTAGTGTAATTATGTTTGCAAACAGTGAATCAATAGGAAATCATTGCTCTTTCTGAAAAGCATTTAATCAAGCCAAGATATGAGACATTCACCATAAATGAGTTTGGTCCTACTACAATAAATTTTATCTTGCTACACAGACTGTAATCTTGCTCATTATTTTACATTCATAGAGACAATTTGAACATTTTTTTTATTAATTTTGGTAGTAAAGACCCCGATAGACAATGAGCCCTGTGAACATTTGGACAGATTGAAGAGATTTAGATGGGAAGAAAAACAATCTATGAAGGTGAAGTCACATGTCCAACAGATGAAAACACACAATTAACTCTACAGCAAAAGATGTGGAAGTGAACTGGAGGGCTGTGTTTAAGTAGTTTTTCCCCCCTTTTGTTGTCAAATAAGATTTTTTTCTGTCCCACTTGCAAATAGAGAAATATGGGAATACGTGCATTCAGTCTTCAAAGTAGCTCTAAAGAATCATGGAATATATGAATTTAGGAAAAAATCTTCTAAACAGTGAATTTTTGCTTTGATCTAAGATTGAAACCCTGCAAAATTATTAGATACAAAATAATAAAATGATATCGCACTCGCTACAGATATATAGGGCCTATAATCCTTTGCATAGGTAGCTTGTAAACTAGAATAGCTTAAACTGTTTTAACAGATCTGTCTCTTTATACAGAAGACAATGTTATGTGATGACATAAAAGTTTCATTACAGCAAATTTGAAATAGCCCAGTGAATTATGCTGGCCAGACCAAAATTCTTCCAGTAAAAAGTTTTATAATGCTATCCTGCAATTTGCTTAAGCTTCGCACTTTATATAAAATCTGGTTTATAATATTTTTATTGAGTCTTTAAAAAAGGTATTGGAAAAATAATTTGTATTTGTATGCCTATAAAATCCAGCCTACCTTGCTATCCTGCATCTAACTAAACCCTCCATGAGAAAACAAAAAAAAAAGCATTTTCTTTTTAAATCCTGTAGAAAACATTTAAAACCATTTATGCGAGATTTTAGTTTATCTTTCTGGTGTAAATACAGAAGTCAACAGAAAGATGCTGGTGAGGAATTGGAAACAGAAAAGGATCAGTCCTTTCTAATATAAATCAAGATGTCACTACTGTTTTAAGGTTCAATATTTCATCATCTGCCAGGTTTCTAAATAAATGCTGCATTGCTCTTGATGTGGCTGGAAAGCTGAAATTCCCAGCTCAGAAAATGTATTTCTAACTCTGACAATTCTCAAAAGATTGAATCTTAAAATTATCAGTAGAACAGGGCTGAATACTTCATTATTGCAACTTTTAGTAATATAATTGCTGACCTCTACTTTCTGTAGACCCACAAGTGAGAAGACAAAAAGAGAGCAAGGGAAAGAAGTGGGTAAAAAAGACTAAGAAAAAACCCACAACCAACACCACCCCCATACTGAAAGGCCAGAAGATTTGTTTTGAAAATCTGAATTATTTCTTTGCACACACAAGTGTGATGCATTTTAATAGGAGAAGTACAGTCAGAAAAAAGGGAAGATATTGTGTAGGTTTCTAAGAGTAGAAATATTTTCATTGGGTTTTTTGCTGTTCAGGCATTAAATTATGTAAAGCAATACATTATGGAGAGAGAACAAGTCTCATGAGGAGCAGCTGAGGGAGCTGGGTTTGTTTAGCCTGGAGAAAAAGAGGTTGAGGGGAGACTTTATCTCCCTCTATAACCTGAAAGGAGGTTGTGGCCAGGCGAGTGACATGACAAGAGGGAACAGCCTCAAATTGCACCAGGAGAAATTTAGATTATATATTAGGAAAAATGTTTTCATGGGTCAAACACTGGAAGCCCAAGGAAGTGGCTAAGTCACCATCCCTGGAGTATTTAAAGAGGTGTTGATGTGGTACTTGGGGACACGGTTTAGTGGTGGGCTTGGCAGAGCTGGGTTAAGGGTTGGTGATGGTCTAAAAGGTCTTTTCCATATGATTCTGTGATTCAATGTTTATACATTATAGTACAAGACTGAGTTGAGAAAAAGTAGGTGGAAAATAGTTACAATTTTTTAATGCTCTTTTCACATGGTTTGTTTTTTTGTTTTTTTTTCCTAGCTAGATTTTTATGTTTAGTTATACACTTCTACTGAACTGACTTTTAGGGTGGGATCCTCTCTACAAGCATTTATTTCAATGCTGGGTTTGTTTTGGGTTTTGGGGGTATTTTTAGTTTCTTTTTCTATGATCATGGGAGGAAAAAATGTGGTTTGTGGAGGTCCAGAAATTTTCTTGACCTAAAGGGCAGAGCCACTGCATTCTGATTATAAAGGATTGAAATCACTTTGGAACAAAATCATTTTTCCCTTTAATAGAACTTTAGGTTTGTTTGCATATATGCATATGGAAAAGATTTGTAAGAGTAAACTCTGTCACCTACGCTTAAGTTTCTGTGTCCACACTGACCAGTCAGCTAGCCACCAGCCACAAGAGATCAGTTCTTTTGAAAAAAACAGAAAAGAAACAGCTGTGCAATAGTGCTGAGAATTCAGGGGAATATGTGCTTTGTTTAGAGTGGAACACATCTGTGATATTAACAGTACCAGAAATCACTGTATTTGGAAATTCAGATGACTGTTGCAAATGCCACACTATGGAAGGACTCCAAGTCCCAGTTGGTTACACATTTATCAATTCAGCAGCACAAGCGACTTTAGTAAAATAAAAACAGAATTTAAAAAAGGGAAAATGTGATCACAAACCCAAGCTAAAACAGCTTCTTGCTGATCAGAAGTGCATTAATTCAAATGAAAATGTATTATATTACAGGCACTAAACTATCAACTATCAACATCCTGGAGGTTTTTCTGCATTAAAAAACTAAACTGCAAAAAGCACGTGTGAGTGGAGAATGCATCTGGTTTGTAGCTAGCTTTTAAATTAATAAATCAACTGTCACATAATTGTGACTTCTACCTGAACGACAGGTCCAATTAATTTTGCATTGGTTCCCAGAACAGAGGTGAGGTCAAGGTATCTTTTGGCTGCATTCCTAAATTTAAACACCCGACAATCTAATCCGTCTGGTTAAAAGTAATCAATACTAGCAATTTATCATAATTTGCTTTGCAGTGCACTTGTGCTGTTTAATCAAGTATCTTGCCTGATTTGTCTGCTCACAGCTGCATGAAAAGCATTCACTGAGCATGCCCAATACATTTTTCTTTTCCACACAGCATCACTACAGTGCCTATTGCCCACAGATTCATGCTCCAAGTGAGTTGCAAGATGACTTATGCAGACTGGCAAGGAGTAGAAATGAGACACTGCTGCTCTGAAGATCTCATGATAAATGAATCATTCTCTGCAGCAGGTTCTCTGATGAAATAAAAACCACAACACAACAACAACAATCAACAAGAAAAAAAAAAAGCCAACAAGAAAATAAACAAACAAGCAAACAAAACCCCAACCCCCCCAAACCACAGGAGTTTGATTAACAACTTCCATATTTTAAATATTAATCAATCTTCAATGAGATTTAACCATACAGTAGCCCAGTTATCTTGTCAAATTTTTGACCAGCAACCTTTTACAGTCAAAGGGCAAATGCATAATTTCTTGTTAGGACATATTCAGTTAATTGTATATAAATTATATATAGTATATAAACTAAGCAGAAAAGCAGCTGGCTTAGATCTTTAAAGAAATGGCCAAAGGGCATGATACCCAATACAAGAATTTAGCTATCTGTATCCCAGCTCAGAGTCAGAGAGTTAGGTGAGGCACAGCATGACCTATTTCACCTCATTTCTCCTGAAGTTCCCTATATCAAGGGCACCATGGAGACAGTGGGATGCTGTGCAGTTTGAAGTATTGCTGGAGGATGATAATTCTCTTGTAAGTCTTTTGGGTCTGGGCTACTTTGGTGGGGAAACTGAGGCATGGGGAAAAGGAGAAGGTGGATAATTTGGTATTGCCCTGATATGAAGTGTAGGCACAGTCAGGAGGCACTGCTAGATCTAAGAATATGCAAGATGAGGTTCTGTTAAAGATAGGTATAACAAAGAAGGAAGGCTTCTTGGGTGAAGCAGCTCTCTCCTTACTAACTGAATAGGCATCAGCTCCCAGGAAAATAGTTGTTATCCTCTAGTATGAAAGGCAAGTTTGTCTGACCTTTTGTTGTTAGTCTGTTAAATATGATTTCATTCAAGTATCGGTAAGCTTGTGTCCTAAAGGAGTAGCCCACAATCACTCAGCAAAACCTGAATAGCAGAGGTTTTGTAGGAGAGCAGAAGCTATTTGTTCAGGTTGCTCATTCTTCAGGACATTGTGATATGTCTTGGCTCAAAGTTTGAGCTGTGCTACACATCCAGGAATTGAAAGCACTGTAGTGGTGGTGGATGGGATATATAAAAACATCTAGTAGTGTGAATTGTTGCTCTGATGTTTTCAGCTTCTCTTCTGTTTCACAGTGTTTCATGGTTTAAGGTTTTTTCTCACGCTTGGGTGATGTAAACACAGCCAATGTTTTCATAATTTTAAAGTAGTTTATATTCCTGTTCTTAGAAATATGGACAGCTGATGGACAGTTGTCTTGACCAATGGGATGGGGAGAGGTGTCAACCTTCTCCCCCAATCCCTGGCCTTTATTGAAATACTATAAAATGGAGTCAGATCTTTTCAAATAAGTTAGTTCATAGTTCATGCCTTCTGATCGAAGTGCATGTGTGTCTGTCTATGTGTGTGTGTGTGACGAACTGCGTCAGCGAATTGGTTTCTATGATACAGGGGTGCCAGTGCTGTTAGTCATGAAACTACAAAATACTCCAAAAAATGGGATTGTACCTCCATAAGCAGGGATCTCTGCTGTAACTGTAACTGAAATTGCAGGTGCAGTCCTCAAGCACACAGTGGAAGTGGGCCAAGAGAATCAGGGAGCAAAAATGTTAGCAGGAACCCATCAAAATCCAGTTTTCCCAGTATTTTTATCTAAAATTTTACATTTTTCCTATTTGCCACTCCACCTTTCTCTAAGCTGTTTTTCTGGTGAGGTGATTTTTTTTTTAACTTTCTTGTCGATTTCAGAGAAAGTTTCATTTTCTTTTTATGAGCTTCATATTTTTGGAAAAACAGGAGTGAAAAAGAGGTAAAACTTCAATAGGTACCACTCAAGTTTATGCATTCCTTCTGTGAAGGCATTTTTCCAAGTTTCCCAGTGTTCCCTTGCTTTAGAAAAGGATGATTGTCTGTGGCACTGTGCCATCAATGTTTTCAATCTGAAAGCCATCCAAGGTCAATACAGTTCTATTCTGGAAAAAAAATACATGCTATATTTAATCCTCTAAAGCTAATTTACACAAACTACTAATACTATAAATTAGTGCAGATAGTAGGGAAAGCATTTGTAAGAGTCTGACGAGATACAACTTCATTAAAGAAATGTAATATAGTACATCATCATGATGAAATTTTGCTTTTGATAAACTATGTGGGTTTTTTATTACCTGCTCTAAATGCTACACTGGAGTCAAAACAAAACATCAGCTATATCTCTGGCTGGAAACTAGAAAATCATTGGCAGGACATCACACTTAAATCTTGTTTCCATTCCTTTTGTTTGTCACTTAGATCTGAAACTATTGTAAATCATTCCACTTCTTTTGCCTACATCTAAAGATTGATTTTAATCAAAAATCTTCCAAAAGTACTATTCTAGATTTCATACTAGTGGAAAGCATTATAAAATATATTTCTGATTCCAATATTTTGGGGAAATTAATGGTTTAAGTGCCTAAATAGGCCTTGTAGCAACCCATTGTTTTCCATCATAACTATGTTGTGTCTGAAGTCCAACAGTTTTAAGCTATAGTGATCCATTAGAAACACTCTGGGACTACAAATTGGGGGAATTCCATGTAAAAATATGAGAGCTCACTACATCTAGAGAGGCTGGAGAGTTGAAAAATTCCCCCAATAAAGCACATATTTTATATTTGTATTAAAGCTTAAAAAACTCTGAGGTTGAGCAGTGAAGAGACAGCTCAGAATTTCTCAGGAACCAATGAAAAAAAAAAAAGTAGGACAGAGTGATATAAGGATAATTTTACAGGTTAGGCTTTTATTTCCTTATTAGATTAACTGAGGAAAACTGAGCTCTATGGAAAGCAGATAGCATCCATGATTTAGAGAAACAGACACTTGCATAATGCAATATTAGAGGTTGCTTGTTGGATTGTGGTCACAGCCATTGAAGACTTCACAGCAGTAAGGAAATAAAGGCAGGGAACTGCAGGCAAGGAGTTTATTATTTTTGTCCAGATCTGTATATCTTTTCTGATGGCTTTAAAGAAAAGAAGGGGTTTTTTTCAGAAAACTTTGCAAAATCTTTTTGCCCTTTCCATTTCGGTTGTTCAGAGCTGAAGTGTAAAACCAAAGCTTCCAGAGAACTGGAGATTCAGTAAAACTGTACAAACTCATTGGTCATTTCTGGACATGAAAAATGGCTCATAGGGGTGGGATAGGATCCCAGGTCATACAGAGATAGCATGCCAAATGTCTATTCAAAACAGTCTGAGGCTCAGGTAGAGATGGTTCCTGGAGCCTGCTGAGATCTGGAGAATATGAAAGCTACACAGTAGACAGAGGTCCAAACACAGCAGTTTGCTCAGCCTCCGTCCGGGAGAGCCTAGTCTAAGGTAGAGCTTCTAGGGCAAAATTCTTCATCATTTAGCACATTTTCTACCCTATCGACTAAAACATGCAGAGGAGACTGACTTCTGTTGCTGTACATCTTGAATGACAGCCAACCCTCTCATTTCTGCTGGTGATGCTAACTCCCAGCAGCCCAGAGCCAAGCAGTTCGTACCAATAAACATGCAGTGATGGGCAAAGGTTTCCAGACTGTACTAGCAAAGGAGCAGTTTCTGGAAACAGCTTTTTTCTGTCCTTTCCATTCTATGTCTCTTAGCTTAGACCAGAAATAGCAAATAAGTTCACCATGTAATTAAAAATGGGCAGCATGTATCATTTTAGTGTGAAACTCAAGCCTATAGGTGAAAATCAAGATACAATTTGGAATTATGGACTTTTTAAATCTGCACAAACATGAACATAAAAAGCCATTTTCCTTTGTAGTTGATTTTCTCTTTATAGATATAGGACCTCTGTGAAGCCAAGTGAGAATTTTTCCATTTCAGTGGGCTTTAGATTATATCCATAATACACAGAGGGAGCATATGCCCTTTATAAGAGAGGGATAAAAGCAGCATCCGCAGAGCAAGATGACAGGGTATGACTGCAGGAATCTTTGTCCAAGAAAATGCAGGATGCACGCTTTTCACTACTACTTCATCATTCTTACAATCAGAACTGCAGATGATATGGAAAAGATGTTTTCACTGAGGACAAAACACTAAACAGAAAATCAAAAGGACAATAGCTTCACAGTAAAATTTAAAAAGGGTCTATACTACACCCAAGAAGACATATATAAGTTCATTAATTTCTCCTTGTAGATATGTTTCTTCTTCTAGGTTTGAACACTGAATCAAAAGATTCAGAAACTGACACTATGTGTGGTTCAGGGGAACATGAGATACCGTGGACTTCAGTAAAAAAGCTGACCAAAGATTTGTACTCATCTGTGTTTATGTCTGAGCTAATAACCTGATGAACACTGGCTGTATTATTATTTCTAGATATCTCTCTTGATATTTCTTGAAGCCCTGAAAAATTAATAACACCATGCATGTTTCTGAAAACTTCTGTGCTTTTGAAGTGAAAATCATATTGAGAGGATATATCATAGAAAATACAGGAAGACATTTGGAACCAAACGCAAAAGATTGATAGTAACTTGGGTAGACAGAAGGAACATTACTTCAGAAGCCACATTGCCAGTGGATTGAACAACTCTACCTACTGCAATACAGATTCAAGCAGAGTAAAATAAATTTTCACATTTGTGCTGATTATTCCTCAAGTTCATCAACTGAATATTTTCCCCATTCACTACAATCCAGTGAACTTTGCTCTTGAGCCCTTTCTTCATGCAGCATGCAGTGAACTCACTCATCCTGCAGCTGGACAACATATCCTCACAGAGGATGCTGTGAGGAACGACATCCAAATCTCACCAATATCCAGAAAAACTACAACCACTGTCACTTGCTGTCAAGTGGAATTTATGTCAGCCTTAAGTCTGAAATAATTAGCTTGATGAAAGAGAATGAATTAGTTTTTCTCTCCATCACCATAGCACAGCTGCTTGATTTTGGCACAGCTTGAGGAAAGAGAAAAAAGGGACAGCCTGTATTTGCCTCGGAAAGGCTTGTGCAGCCATAAATCGATAAGCCCAAGATACACCTGTGAGGACAGGCCATCCTGCTGCAGGGAAGAGCTGCCCTGTTGAGCCATGGCTAATATAGACCTTGGAGGGGGGGAGGATTCAGCTGCATTCCCATGTACAAAGATGTTGCTTCTTCCGGGTACTGAAGTATGATGACACAAGATATTCCTCCTCAGAAGGGAACGTGAACATGAATCTGGTCCTTCTCCAGCATAAAAGTCTCTCCCTTTTGGCACCAAGAATGAAATTCCCTTAGGACATATGTGTTTGCATAAATGATCTTTGCAATAATTAAATATAATTTCTGTACCATGCCTTCAGTACATCTATTTGCAAAACAGATAAGCTCACATATACAGGAAATTATATGTGTGAACTTTAAATATCTTCTGCATCTAGTAAATGCATGAGTTTTCCAACTTACCTTTTTTTCCCTTGAGATTTCCTAACACTCCTTGCTAAACTTACTGAATGCACTAATTGTTTCTTTAACTAAGAAGTTCCTACGCTAAGTGTCAGATCCAAGATTCATTTTTGGTTTTCCCCTCATTTTTAGTATTTACATTCTAGTAATAGACCTAGTGCTGACCTCAAGTATCCTGGTTGGATTTCTCTTTGAAGTCCAGGTCTTTTTGCTTTGTACTCTTGGGCAAGTACATAACCTAATATGTACTTCTATCTCCTCACATACAGAGTTGTTTGCAGGCAAGAACCTCAGATTTTCTGACTTTTTGCCATTTTTATTTTCTCTTTTAGTTACAGTCTTTTGCTGCAAAATAAGCACAGTCATAACAAAAATACAACACTTTACATCAACTGCTTTCCTGAATGCTCTCAGTTAGATGTCAGCCCCACACTTGAAAGTAGCTCTCAGTGACTCTTTGGCAGCAGCTGAAACCTGCCAAAAGCCAAACTGATGTAATAAGTGAGAACTTCAGGGAGAAGTGGCGGAGTCTGCATTAGGAACTGGGGCTCGGTTAAAGCAGTGGGTTTGAACTGTTTCAGCATCAACAATGAGCTGTGAAATTCCCAGATGTTCTCCAAAAAAGAGAACACAAAACTGACAGAAAATAAAACCCCAAGCCATCCTAAACCTATACTAAGGAATATTCTTAAAGAGTAGAAATGGAAACAACTACACTATTTCAGATTTCTTCCTTGCCTACTAGGATATTACCTGGAAGTTCTCTTAAAACTCAGTAAGGCAAATGTCTTGGAAATGAGTGGTGAAAGAAGTGCTCCTTATAGAATCATGAAATCATAGAATTGCTAAGGTTGAAAAAGACATTTAGGATCACCATTCCAATTGTCAACATATGACTACCACCATGCTCACCATTAAACAACGTCCCCAGGTGCCATATCCACATATTTTTTTAACACTTCAAGGGATGGTGACTCCATCACTGCCTGAGCACTCTGTTCTAATGCTTTATAACAAAAAGCTTTTCCTAATCATATCCAATCTAAACCTCCCCTGGCACAGTTTGAGGCCATTTTCTGTTGTCCAATCACTTGTTACCTGGGAGAACAGACCAACCCCCACCTCACTACAACCTCCTTTCAGGCAGCTGTAGAGAATGATAAGTCTCCTCCTGAGCCCCTTTTTCTCCAGGCTGAACACCCCCAGCTCCCTCAGCTGCTCCTCATCAGCTTTGTGCTCCAGACCCTTCCCCAGCTCCATTACCCTTCTCTGGACGTGCTCCAGACCCTCAGTGTCTTTTTTGCAGTGAGGGTCCCAGAACTGAACACAGAACTCAAGGTGCCAAGTACATGGAGATGATCATTGCCCTGGTCTTACTGGCCACAGAACTGATAATACAGGGCAGAATGCCATTGGCCTTTTTTTGGATACTTGGGCACATGTTAGCTTAAGTTCTTTTACTGTTGACCAGCATCCCCAGGTCCTTTTCCACTGGGCAACTTTCCAGCCACTCTGCCCCCAGCCTTTAGCACTGCCTGGGGTTGTTTTGACCCAACAGCGGGACCTGGCACTTCACCTTGTCGATCTTCATACAAATGGCTTTTGTCCATGGTTCCTTACCTAACTCTTAGCTCATAATGATTAATTCTCTGAACTCAACATGAAAGAAAATGATAAGAATAGCTACAGGAGATGGACAAACTAATCAAGTATTTGTTACTGTGCAATGTATTTCATAAGGAAATGTGACTTGTGCAATTACACTGTCTGTTCAGAGTCAGTCTCTTCTCTAGAATTACTCAGTTGGCTCAGTTTGAACAAGCTGGTCTAATGGGAGGTGTCCCTGACAATGGCAGGGGCTTTGGAGCTAGATGAACTTTAAGGTTCCTTCCAACCCACACCATTCAATGAATTTCTGAAAGTGCAGAGTTAATACATTTTTAATCTGGGGGGAAAGTGCAGCTGAGAAGAAAGATACAAGATCATCTACCTCTATGTTTACTCCTCTCCAAATGCCTGCAATAATGAAAAAGTTGAAAAATTAGCTCAATGCTTAGATTTGTTTTTTGCCTCATATTAAACCAGTCAATACAGTTATACAAGCTGACCTATCAACATATACATTTCTCACAGTTTTATAGCTTTGCTGTGCCACTGCGCAAAGGGGCGTGGCTGGGGATCAGAGGTATTCAGTGACTGGTAACATAAAAGAGAAAAAAAAGTGCTGGGAAAGCTGGAGATATGGTAGTCATGCTAGGAAAATCAACTAATCTGTGACATAATTCTACCTGAAATCATTTTTCGTTTGTTCTGCTACTTTCATACTTTCTGAAATTCTCACTAGTGTTGGCATGAGATTTTCACGTCAATCCTTACATTAAAAAAATGGAAAAAATAAAACAAACCAAAGAAACAAAACCCTGTAATTAAGATGAAAGAGGGGAAATCAAGGGACTCGAATTTTTATTTAGATTCTATCTCTGTCTACTTTGGGGAAATTCAAACATCTTTTGAAGACACTGAACAACTTTGATAAGGAAATACCACAGTATTAGTATTCCACATCATTTTCCACTGGGATATTTAGGAAATTGTTGGGAATGCAGGCAAATGCTGTAATATTGCATTTTTGAAGCACCAGTTGCATGTTGTGACATTTACTGCAGTCTTTTTCAGAGCAAAGCTTCCAGTTATTCATCTGCTGATATTTTGAAAGTTTTGTGTTACGGAGACTGCTCTGCAGGAAACATGATTTATCCTGTGGCTGCATGAATTCTGCTCTGTTGGATACACACTGGGATGGAAGGGGACCCACAGTGCTTGCTGCAGCACAGACACATTTATGCTTCACAATGATGTTGCTTACTCATGATTTGTATATGAAATTTAGGAAATATATGAGAGAAATTTTTAGTCAATGTGAAGAAAGCTAGTAGAAAATGCTAATCCTGATAGGCTTCTGAGGTTGCTCTTAGGGAGTAAGAAAATACATTTGTGAGTCATAGTATCTTGAATGTTTAAGGTTATGAGCATGAATACTATCCAAATTAACTAATTGCCCAGGGAAGTGAAACAAATTTGCCATGACAGGCTGAAAGATAATAACTTGTTTCCAGAAATTTGGAAGTTTACATTGAATGAATTGCCAGATGAATAAGAAATAAATCAGACAGGAATTATTACGGTATGATGGATGCCTCCTGTAGCATCATCATTTGGAAAAGTGCTCTCTTCAGAGTTTATGAGAACTTGGGCAAAATCATCTACAGATAAGTTTTATGCCACAGTCACCATGCCTAGCAGCCAGGCAAAGCTTTATAACTGGAAGGCTTCTCAGTTTGTCTCCAGACACTGACATGGTAGCAAATCCCTGGATAAATGTATTTGCGAGTGACACCAATTTTTACTAATTTTCATAATTTTGCCTGAGGTATTAAGTTTCTTGTAGCTGTTGCAGATAACTTCCAATCTGCTCTTCTGTCAACCCATTTGATATCACTGAAATGTTACGCCATGAGTTGTGACTCTGATTGTCAGAAAGATTAAGGTCTGATAACTGACCACTGTGCCTATTGGGGAAAAACAAACAAACAAACAAACAAAAGGTGGTCAGATAAGCCATTATCTATAAACTCTTTAACTCTCTGACCAGTAGAACTCTACCACAAAACCTGTATTTTTTGTGATTGTTTACAAGACGCTGCAGGAATTTCTGATTTTTAAAGAAGATTGAAAAAATACGTGAAAGTTTCTTTTCTGAGACCTAACTAAGGAGACATAAGCAAGAGGAAGTATTGTTCCTTCCAAATGTTCAGCATTATTATCTTTCTGCTACTGATTGTCAGCCCTGTGACAGTCTTATGGTGTGACAATTTTGGCACTTCTGTAGTATATTTCTGGTTATTATACATAATCATAGAATCACAGGATTGTTTAGGTTGGAAAAGACTTCTAAGATCATCAAGTCCAGCTGCTAACCCAACACTACCAGACCCTCCTCGAAACCCTGTCTCCAAAGACACCTCATGTCTTTTAAATACTCTGGTCCATCAGTCCCCTGGGCACCTTGTTCCAGTGCTTCCTAACACTTTCCACGAAGACCTGCAGTCTGGGGCTGTTCCCTTGTCCTAAGAATACAGAAGCAAGGGATATTGAATAATTACATGGAAGTAGTTGAAGATATGGGAAATATCCACAACATTGAAGTTTCAAGGATCTAAGTTGGATATTTTGCCTGCCTAATTTTCCTTTTACGATCAAGAGAGGATTCAGAGTTTTCCAGATTGGCATTCAAAATTTAACTCAGTGAATTGCTCTGAAAAATCCCACCCCTCTTCACCAGTAAGATGTAGCTCAGGGAGCCAAATTAACTGAATTACTTGGCTAAGTTGGTCACACAGAGGTAGATGAATAGGTCTTTAACCACCAGTGGCAGACAACAGCCACTGCAGTATTGGATAAAAACAGGCAGCTGTTCAATCCTACCCAAGAAATCCAGGTCTTGATGGTATCCAGCAATGTTGATACCATCACCAGGGTGATATCCTGTATCCTGCAGAAAAGATACACCTACTGGGGGTCATGAACAAACTGTCAATAAATTATTTAAAGAAATGTCAGTTATTGCTTTGAAACAATTGTACTATCTACTTTGCAATGTAGAAGCAAATTAAAGGCCAAAAATCAAAGCCAGTGACACCAGTAAAGAAATGCTTAAAGTGATTTTTGTGTAAAGGTTTACAAAAAAGATGAGACTTTATTGAAACAACAATGAACAAACGAGCATCCAAAGATGGTGTCTGTGAGGAAGAGAAAAATCTGAGGGATTCTTTTCCCTCTGTGAACACTCATGAAGTTAACTAAACCTCTAAAGCTAGAATATTCTAATACTTGTATATCTTAAGGTCAGCAACATGATCTGGCAGAATCACATATTCTTACAATAAATCTTGAGTCTATGATAAATTATTGCCCCAAGTCAATGTACGTACTGAAGATGTTATAGGAAAATAGAATGTGGAAAGAACAATTTAGTGTTTTGGGGACAATACATCCATACATTTAATTGAGAACCTACTTTCTTCATCATTTTGGTTATAAGGATCTCTAAGCATGTGATGAATACCTCTAAGCAGAAACCTTGTTTTCAGCAGAACATATGATTCACCACTGTATTTGAACAAATTCATTTTTTAATTTGAGCTCAAATGTAATAGCCGAGAACACTCCTGTCCTTTTTGTAATTTTCAATAACCTCTCACTTTATAGTTATAGTTAAATGAGTTATAACCTCATTTAAGAAAGTTAGAGGTATTTGCTAAACTGCTTTTTCTAAAAACTTAGAGAAAGACAAAAGAAGCCCGAAGAAGGCTTTCAATGTAATGTCCCTGAAATATAACCCACTCTTTATGACGTTAAAAGTAGAGCTAACAATATGGCTTGCCTTGAAAAGTGACTTTACTTACCATTGTGAATTTGCACAAATGGTTTGGATATTTTTATATGTGCTTAGGTTTACAGTATTTAGAGTTACTGGCTGAGAAAACATATAGCTAAAACTAAAATATATACAAGAGTAAAGACAGAAGTGGTTTTCTGATTTACCTTGATTTACTGAGATTCTGAGACATTCTGTATTTGGAGATTTTCAGAAAGACATCATTATATTTAAAACCACTGGATATTGTAATTGCATTTTGGATGACTCTGACCAATGAAGCATCTACAGACACTTCCTAACAGTAAAGAGCTAAAAAGGTTGGAAAGGAGAAGGTGAGATGAGGTTAAAAAAAAAAAAAATCCTTTCTGGGTAAAGCAGATTTTTGAAATGAAGGATAAATCTAATATGTCAGTTTTGATGTCACTGTAATAAAATGAAAAAAAAAATCAAATTACATATTTAATGAATGCAGGTTCTTTTATGTTTGTAGAATAGAACCATCAATGCTCACTTCCTCTCACTGTTTGCTGAGCTACAAGAGACTTGCCCTGCTTTGTCATGGCTTGTTTCTGCCTTTAGACGCATCTCCATGGATATGTCTGCATTAGCTTTTGTGAGAAGGCACAGACTGGCTCAGGCTTTTGATTGAGGGAAGCAAGAGGTGTGAAGTCAATGTAAAACTATAAATTATGCATTCATTCTGAGTAATAGAACACTGTCTTTTATTTGTGCTTAGGAAAGCCAGAACTACAACCTGGTGCTCAAAATATCCAATTCATAGATTTTGCAGTACTTAATTGGATCCTATTTCCCGTGTTCCTGGGGAGGAGGGTTATAAAGGTTATAGTTAACACAGAGACCTTTGATTTTTACGGCAAGATCCTTTAAGAATTTTTTTTCCAGAGTGTAAAACTTCATGCATTTACTAAGCAAGCATGAGCTCATGTTTTTCAAGCCTGTTGGCTTGGATTATGACAGTGAACAACATTCATTACAGTTCACAGAGGAGTTTCACATAAAGGCATTCAGATGGATTTATTCTTCACTCATTCAAACTTGAAATAAACCATATCAAGTACACAGAAAGCAATATATTGTGTCTTCACATCTAAAGGTCACTGGTTCACCTCCGTTAAGACATGCGAAGCAATCCTAACAAAGTTGTCATATTTTCAAGCCATATTCACTGGACCTAATCTTCTTTGAATCATGTCACTGCTGCTGAAATAAACAAGGGCATGGTTGTCAAGGACCTTTAATTTTCACTGGCAGCTGTCAAAGAGTCTTTCTTAGACAGCACTCATATTTTAGATAAGAAAATAGTGTTTCAGGCTTCATGTTGGCCACAGAACATGAGCAGTTGTGACTGGAGATGCTCTCATCTCCTGAGTTTAATTTGAAAACATAAATGGCAAATTGGATTTTATGGTTCAAATAAAATAGAAAGAGATAAAAATTATGTCCAGTTTATTTATTGCTTTTATCAATTGGTATTTATTTTATAAAGTAACTGAAACATTGTTCTATCACAAAGCAGAGAGACTGGACTTTTTTATACCCTGAATCTCCCATGCACTTTAAAGAATGAACAATGAACTAGGCAAAATCAAAGCCAAGGCTCTCAGACATCAGTTGGGTTGGTATGACCTCCCCAAGGCAAAGATTAATGGTGCATGGAAATAAAGTGACAGATGACCACTAACTTTGAAGGGTTTTGCTTTATGGTTCTAAAAATGTTTCCATGAACCACAGGGAATATGCATGATGCAGGATTTTGCTATAGGCTCAAAGACCAGCGCATGAAACTAGGGAAAGTATAACACTTTCAATTATGTTTCTCTTCAGCTGGTTCATCTTCTAAACCTAATAAGGGAAATTTGGAAGTGGAGCCATCTGCAAATAAAAACTGGGGGGGGGGGGGAAAGGGAAAAATCAAATGAGTTAATATAAAGAAGACTTTTGAGATTTATGAAATTGAATTTTTTATGCTCATCCCTCACATTCTGCCTCTTGCAATTCATATTTCTGCCTTGCAGTCTACTGTATCATCCCAAGATTTAAAAAGAAATCACTAGTTTCTGAAGGAGTCCACAGATGCATCATAGAGTCAAAGATCTAGGAAATGTTGAAGGAAGACAAATGGAACAGACCTGAAGGAAGATTGAGCACAGTCTTTCTACAGCTAAGAGTTAACTGGTTTGGGAGAAGAGAAGGCAGAGTTATCCACAGACTTAGTTTCTTGAAGCACATTTTGGAAAAAAAATCTCCTCCTTACAGAAGATCATCTTGGCTATGCCTTCAAAGACCTTATACTGGAGTGGGCATATCTTCACATCTACATTTATTCCACTGCCCAGTTCTTCTGTGTTCATTTGAAAGAAAAAGTACCTGTGAGCCTAAAAGTGACCTGTGAAAACCCAGGTCCCAGAAGAAACACTCAGAATGCACAATTCCAAGTTTAGATAAAAAAGAGGCAGAACTCCTGACAGACATGCCTTATATATACAATTACTAAGTCCTTCTACTGGTAGATCAAGATGAGAATTTGCAGAAATGCAACAGAAACAATGTACATATTTGAAATGCAAGTTATAAATCCACCTTTAAAAGTGAAATTATTCTTTACCATGAGAGATATAGAGCAAAATAAAAACTTCTAATGGAAAAATATAAAGGATATATATTTTAGCTGCAACACTGACTAAAATTACAGTACAAAAATAAAGTTTAAGTAGTGTCTGTTTTCCCAGAACCTGTAAGAACTTTGTTATACTTACTGCATTGCACGTGGGCAATATGAGAAATACTGATGTCATGCTAAAAAAAGCTATAGAGAAATTAATAACTGCTACCTGTTCTACAATATATTGATATTTTTAAAAGCTTCTTCTGTGACTTAAAACCTGCTCTAGTTCCTCTTTCATCATGGTATCCAAAGCTACTCTTTCATTTGCACAAACTTGGCAGTTTGTTAATCTAGTAAGCAGATGAAATTTACTTGCTAATTTACCTTTTGACCCATTACCTTACCTATTTAACTACATTTTTTATCAAGAATTTACCTGTACACTCACCCTTCCTTCACTAGAAAAGCATTAACTATTTTTGGCTTGGAGGGTTTCCTATCTATGGAGGATTCTCCATCAGTGTAAATATACTTTCCACTCTAAATGTTTCTCAATCCCTCAAATTGTGCTTAATGTTCTTCATCATTAACCCAAAGAATCAGCAGGTGTTAATTCCTCACCTTGTACTATTGCCATTAATTGTGTATTTGTATCCAAGATACTTCTGCATGTGATTATTAATGTAAGAATAAGCTTGGTAGCTTTCAAATGAACAGAGGTCAGTGTTCAACAGGTTAGTAGAAACTTGAGGGAATGGGTGAACTAGAACAGGTCAAATACAAAAGCCTTAGAGCCCTATTTACGTGAAGATTGTTTACCTTTATTTTGTTCAATGATTGATATCATTGATATTGATGATCTATGATTCTATGATATACACTGTGCTAATGACACACGTCAAAGAGCTTTAAAATAACTACATAATTAGAAACAAATTATAATTCTATCTGAATATGTACACTGATGAAGTTTTGTAGAATACTCAAGGAATACTCAAGGAATACTACAAGATTGTTCTTTAAAAAAGTTCCTGACCACACATAGGTAGAAAAAGCAGGGGGGTGGATCAGGAGCATACATTTCCACTTCCAGAATTAGTTTAATCTTTGTTTTTTGAAATCAGGTGCAGCTTCCAAGTGAAATTGACTGTTCCTGTTTTGAAAGACATCCAATACAGTCTAGATAGGCTAGATTCGAAGAGATGAAGACAACACGCAGTACAATCTCAGAGTACTCATTAGTTGTACAGTATTTAAGGTCAGAAGGGATTTCAGAAATCACTTTCACATGCCAGCAGAGGACAATTTATAAAGGCACATCTGTACTGAGACAAGCATCCAAACTGTCAACAATGAAAATTTCCAGTAGCAGGCATGGATGCAAAGACATGAAGGGATGCAGGTTTCCAAAGGAAGACAACTGCATTGCAGTAGTGGCCACCATTAATTACTATTTGAATGTAACAATAAAAATCTAAACTAAATCTGATCAGTGTGGATGCGAAAGCCTGGTCAGAAGAGAAAGTCAGATAGACGTTCCCAGGAATTGCTCTGGGGGAGCTATGAGAAGACATTCCAAACAATTTCTAATCTCTGCACCTGCTGTTTTTCCAACTTGTTTACTTGCAAAGATGTTTACAAAGAGGTGTTGGCTTGAATGACCAATCATGTCCAGCTGTATCAGAACAGTGTATAAAAAAGGTTTGCTTTCTAATAAATGGTGCTATATGCCCTCCAAGAAGATTTGGAGTTTTGTATCATTATAAAGCTCTCCCTAATTCACGACAGATCAGTGATCAGTGACTCAGCTATAAATAGCTGATGATAACTATTCTAGCCAATATATTAAGATGAGCTATCATAGATGTATCATCTATGACTGGCAAACATAAACAATTGTATGCAAGCAAATGGGTTAAAAGTTTAGGGATCACAGAAATAAATGAAATAAATCAAATTTAAATTTTATGGAATGGTCAACCTGTGGGTTTCAGATGAGCAGTCCTATGCTCCTGGTTTTTGTCCAGCTTCATGATGCCCAGATTTTTCACTCATTTCACTTTTATGCCAAATTTAATCTGCTGATGCAACAGTTCCTCTTAACAGACACCAGTAATGAGTCAAAAGGAATTAGTCCTTCCATCCACAATTAGCAAAGCAAAATAAGCTCCAAGAGCAGTAAATAAAGTTTGATAAATATTTGCCATTAATTAACTTTCAAAACTCTTCCATTTTTGCTTCATTTTTTGCTGAACAAAATGCCAGCAGTCATCTGGCTCTAATTCCCCTCAGGGAATTTGGAAACTATAAAGTCCTATGTCTCCTAGAGGAATGCGGGAAGGGAGCTACCTATCTGTGAAGTCTGTTGGATTCTATCTTCTTTCCAGGTCTTTTTCAATTTTTAGAAAATTTTCAGGTCATTTTAAGACTAAATAATTTCATTTTCTTCATTACCTGCTTCCCCTCTCTCTCCCCTCTCTTTCTAATCAACCCCCAAAGGGATGTTTACACTTCTACTTTTTAATTAATAGTAATAAAAAGTTAAAATTCTTATAGAAAAACTAAAATGAGCCTTCCCCAACCTGATCCCCAATAAAACCAAAGGAAAGCAAAGTAAAAATCAACTACTCAAAATCTTTTCTGTTTGTAGAAGAAATTTAGCACGAGTTTCAAATACCTCTGAGAATATGTTAGACAGAGATACATGCCAATTTTATAAAGGTCTAAGTTGAAAGGCTGATTTATTTATGCTCAATCCTCCTGCAAAAATAGAAGCAGAATCAATTGTTAGAGGAAAAAAAGAAAATAAAAAGGGCAAAAAAGCAAAAATGCCTAATACTCAAAAAAACACAGCTGTTGAATTCAGTATTTTCGACAGTCTTTAAGTGGAAAGACTGTCCTTAGACCTGCTGGCCTCATAACAAAGAGAATTTGTTATGATTTCAGACATACGCTTTGTTATGAAATACAGAAAGCCTATCTGCCTCCTCTTCTCCCACTCCCCAAAGGAAGGGGTAACTGTAGCTCTTTGTGTGATGCTTCAACACTTTGCACATCAATTCAATTCCTTCCTTGGTCTAGTGAAGAAAATCCTTACATGCATTTTATTGAAGGATGGGTGGAGGAAAAGGAGACGGAGGAAAATATAAAGAATGCTTGAAAGGAAAAGGGAACTATAATTGGATTAATATTCTAGAAAAATAAAATATAATTTAAAAAAAAAAAAAGACACTATGCCTAGGAATCCAGGGAGAGGAAAAGTTTACCATTTCTAACATTTAATAAAGACCCCGGTAGAAAGCTAATCTAGGCCTCCTAGTATTTGTGCACAAACAGTGATTACTATTCTCCATTCCCATTAGGCAAAACTGCCACCAAACCTGGCGGAGACCACATCCATTTGCTTTTGGCGGTGCTTGTATACAGTCCACATCCAGTTCTTGGAACCTATCTTAGCAGGCAACTAATAATATTGTCCAGGAGTTGGTCTCCTCCAGTTCTGTGGTTCTATGCCACTTGCTAATAAACTGCCTGTTATGCAGCTGAATTCTACATATGCAAAAATATCCTAGCTTGAATCAATCTAAACATGTGAAGCCCAGCTGCAGCAAGATAAATATTTCAAACACAAGACAGGAACACAAAGTAATTTTGAGTTATGATTATGTCAATGAACATCGGTCAGAGTCCATTCAGGTAAAAAAAAATTCAGGATCCATGAGAAGTGATTCTAGAGAAAATATTCCAAGAAAGATAACACATTATATTGCATATTTTTATTATGCATCTGCTTCTAGGAAAGGTCTGTCTTGTTTTGGCATTTGGGGAAAACAGTAAAATACATAACTTAACCTGTTCTTTCTGTTAATGTAAACATAAAAGATTGTCAAGTAAGATCTAAGGCAGTCAATTTTTGTGCAATAGAATGACAATTAATAACACTCTGTAATCTGTTAAGTGTGTCTGGTTTACTTATTAAGTTTCCAAGTCAATTAGAGTAAAAATAATGCTTAGCTTATTAAAAAGGGGAATCAACATTTTTTTGTGTGTGCTCAGAGGTTAATTAGAAAGAATAAAGAATTAAAACTACCTCTCTCTTTCTCTCTCTCTATTTTTTTTTGTTTTTAAGAATATCATATTTTTTTTTCCAGCAAGAATTTTTAGCAATGCATCCCAGGTTGGTTTCTTTAGAGTGCATCTGTGAATAACAGAACTAAAAATATCAAAAGCATTCTAAGGAAAAAAAACCAGCTCACAGCTTGGGTGAAATTATGAGCTGTCCTTGAGTTTATCAAATGCAGAGCAGATCTGAATTTAGAGAAAAGTTGAAGATTGCTATGAGGTTAAATACTTTCTGATCTCAGTTTCTTCCCCTGATGTGGGCCTGATATTTTTGAGTTTGAGAGATGTTAGCACTTACTAGCAGGCTAAAATCTCTCAGACTCAGAAATATCAGGCCCACATCCTACTACTTAAGAAATCCTGTTTCTTTCTATTGTAAAAACTCTTCTACAGTTGAAAGTTTCACAGGAAGGTTACTCACTCTTTTTATAGTTAGTCTGTCTAAAGAACAGTTGAAATAATGTTATCTTGGTAAATAAAAAGGGGTGCAACTTTAAAAGGAAAACACATCCGAGCAAAAGCCAGAAAGACAGTCTAATCCTCTGGGTGTTGATACTGATGGCCTGTGGCCATACTACTCTGAGTTATGATCTTACAGTCTCCTAGGACAAGCAAGGTCAGGCTTGGTCAATACTCAAATAGGATACCTACTAAGTAAATCCAGGTGCTGCAACTCATGGAGTCATGAATTCAGTAGCAAGATCTTTTCTTCTGTCTTGAGCATTTAATCACTCCTGCAGGCACCGTCACGGGGGTCATTCTAGTCCTAGAAGTGCTGCTTTCTGAACAGTTATAAAATTGCAGCCCTGGCCACTTGAGGACATTAAGAAAATCATTTCACTTCCAGAAGAACAGAGACATTAACCTTCCCAGCCCATTCAATCAGATATTAAATATTTTAGTCTTTGTTGTTTTACTGTATTTATATTTTTATATTACTATATAGCCCTATATTACTATAGTACTCTCTTGAAATATTATCTGACTCATTTTTTCAACTTCATTCTATGGTGTTTCTTATGTCTAAAGTCCTTTGGCATTCCTGGGAAACTAGGAACTTCCATCATATCTGTCTTCAGAAGTTATTTCCTTTCTGAGAATCACCAATGGCAATACTTTGACTACTGAAGTCTTTTGGGACTGGCTTCAAAAAGTCCAGAACATTTTTGTCAGATTTCTTTACACCAGGGCTCAGGTTTCCAAATGCTGAGCAGCCTGCCTTCAGATTGCCAATTACACCAGCCAATTTGGGCATCAGAGTTGCTGGGGTTTCCAAGTTCAAAGTAATAATAAGCAATTTGTCCGTCTCCAGAAAAAGGAAAAGTGGCATGGTCTGAGCTTAAGGGTCATGTTCAGTTCACAAATATGATGCCCAGTGAAATCAGGGAAACTATCAAGTCAGAATTCACTGTTAGATGGTTATGGGTAAGTAAGAGAAATCTTAGACTTATTACATGTTTTTATTATTATGATGGACCTTTATAGAAATCAGTTTTCTCTGTGACTTCCTCACAGTTGGTAACCATATACTGGGTACAAAAGACGAAGAGGAAGGGACCACACTTCAGAGATGTTATACACAAGTCCTTTCTTCTTTACAACTCTTTTATTTTGTATGAAAGTCTCTTCTATAAACAGCAGTCATTCCCACACTGCAATTGATTTTTTTGCTGCAGAAATATAATTTTTCAGGCCTGTTAGCTGTTTTTTCTTTTCCAAATGATTTTCACATAATATTCTTGTAGAATCATTGGTTTAGTTGTGACTTTTTCATATCAGAACATCATGGGAATATGTGCCAAACGGCTTCTTATAATCAAGAAATACATCTACTGTTCCAGTTCTATATATTAGACCCGTTGATCTATTAAGAAAGGGATCAGACAGTTTTTAGAGTATTTGTTCTTGACAATTCCATACCCTGACTGTTTGTTCTCTTCTTGTTTCTTGTTGTTTTCATATTTTTTCTTTCTTTTTCCCCTCTAGATTTTTTTTCTAATGGGACTCCCTTTCTGATAGAAAATAGAAAATCCTATTATCTCTTTACCAGCAGCTATGAAAAAATTCTGTCTTTATGGAGGAGTTTTTTGATATTGCTGGGATAAAAAATAATAAAGCTACTGTCATAGTGTTATTTGCAGTCTAACAAAATATTTTATAAATCAAAAAAATATATATGGGAACAGTAAAGGAATTGTCTACACTATAGAACCCTGTTTTCAAAAAAGTGACTTAGAGATGCATTTTGGATCATCATACTTTGGCAGAAACACTCAAGAAATAGTATGAAATTTGGATTTATAAAAAGCAGCAAAATATAATCCCTCAGTCACAAAATCACTAATACTAATTTCCTCTCTAAATTTGTCCATTTAGCCACAATTTGAACTATTAGATTTTTCATCTCTCCTTACTGTACATAAGATGTTCCAATGTCTGGTTTTGGGGGTCATTTTTCTCCTTCTAAATGTGACAAAATGGATTTGAAAAAAAGGACTCCATACTAGGGGGCAGTGATAAAAAGATATTATGGCAGCTTATTACAAAAGTGGTGGATGCACTCATCTCCCACCTTTTAGTACTTTATAAATGAAATACTTAAAAATTCCTTTAACCTAGTGTCTGCATGCATGGAGAAAAAGAGGATTAAACAGATGTATGTGATAATCATTTTGGCCAAGTAATTTTTTAATCTATCAATTCTCCTGTTTACTTTCTGCTTTCCAGAATTTATTGTACTGCACTTATAAGTCTGGAAATAACTTTCTTTCTTTCTTTCTTTCTTTCTTTCTTTCTTTCTTTCTTTCTTTCTTTCTTTCTTTCTTTCTTTCTTTCTTTCTTTCTTTCTTTTCTCCTTATATTTTTAAAATATACATAGATGTAGATTGATCTCTCTGACAGCTTTGGAATTGGCTTGTTCTAGAGGCAGCACATCCACACACTCTTTTGTGGCACTTAAAACTGACTTTTACCAGTGTTTGGCTACTGCCATTCTGTCATTCTTTCTGGACCATGCTGACTTTCTAAATCCAGAAAATGTCTACTGTCAGCTCTGGGGAAGTTTGTTGGCAGAAGGTGGAAAGGGGGTGGCTTTCCCTTGCTACCTGGAGAAGATATCAGGTGCTCTGCACAGCCCATACCTGACATATCTTCATCTGTTCCAAAAATTTCAGGTACCGTAGCATTTAAGGCTCACCCAAATACTGTCTGTATCATGCATATCTTTGTCTCTAACAACTCAAGTTATTAAATGTAAATTAAAGCTCTTGCTTGCTGTGTTGCTAGAATAAGCACCTTGGGATGAAGCCCTCTAACCTATAACTCAGCAAAAGTGAGTTAAGAGTATTGTGCACTGCTACACAGCTGCTTTTCATCATTGGGTTTGATGAGCAATCGGACTAATTTCAGTTTTTTATTATCAGGAAATACAGAATCATAGACTTATTAAGGTTGGAAAAGACTTCCAGGATCATCAAGTCTGACCTTCATCTGAGTACCACTCTGACCACTAAACCATAGTGAAAAGTGCCACTTCTCTTCCTTTTTTGAACATTTCCAGGTATGGTGATTCCATCACTTCCATAGGTAGCCTGTTCCAATGCTTGAATAGCCTTTCACTGAAGATATTTTTCCTAATATCCAACCTGAACCTCCCCTGGTGCAACTTGAGGCCATTCCCCTTTCCTCTTACAAGTTTCTGGGAAGAAAAGGACATATGTCACCTGACTAAAAATCTTTAGACAACGGGTGCAATCCAGCCTAACAGCAAGTAGAAGAAATTTGTGGAACCTTCCCTCAAGTGTTATAGTCCCACCCTGAGTACATGGAATACATCACAGAAACATATCCTAGAAAAAAACAGCAAGCTTAACATTACTATTCTTTATATATGAAAAATTAATATACGATAGTGTCATGAGCCTTCTTTCATAATTTGGCCAATACTGAAAGCATCTTTCAAGATTTTTTTTTTAATATAACTCATTATTATTAATTCTTTGGCTACTCAAAAAGAAAATAACCACATTTCTATAAAAATATGCATTTAGATTTCCAATAGCTTTATATCAACTGAATTAAACAGAACCATGATGATTTATACCACCCTACGAACATGGCTTCTCTGAAGTCAGATTTGATAATCAGGTGTTATGGTCATCTCACCACAGAATTGTGCAGGCTGAAAAAGAGCTCGAAGGCTCAATCCAACCATTGACCCAGTACTGCCATGTTCACCACCAAAACATGTCCCCAAGTGACACATCCACATGCCTTTTGAATGCTTGCAGGGATGGTGATTCCATCACTTTCCTGGGCTTCCTGGGCAACATATTCCATGCCATAGAGAAGGTCTGCCAACGCAGAACCAACTGGAAGAATTATAGGGAGCCTGTCTCTTTGCAAAGACAGAAACCCCAGATCCTGATGCTCTTACTCATTATGGGAAATGTGTCATTACCCCAAGAGTCAAAGAAGTTGGCAGAAATACTTTTGGATCAATAAAGAGCTAAGTGGCAGAACAGGAAATCAGAATTTATATTGTTTTTATTTGAAGCAGAAACCTCAAAATGGACAACCTGTGATGCCTGAACAATGAAAACTTCACAGCAAATCACAGAGAAGTCAGAGCCAGCACCTCCCAGTAGTAATGCTCCAGTACCAAATCAATTTGTCTTATTTGCAAGAGTTCACCCTCTTATGGTGTTTAGAAACTTGCTGTTTTTCTCATCCACCAGGAACGCACAATGAGTTACAGGTAAGCTGCTTTGGGTCACCTCTCCTGCAGTGCCAAGGTACCCTCTGTGCTGTTTTATAATGAGCAGAACCTGACTTGAGTACAAATACTGTAGTTTTCATGCTCTCCATGCAGTCTGGAAAACAACAGCATGGTCCCCAAGCAGATTGGCAGACAAATGGCTCCAGAGCACTCTCTTGGCAAATATGTGTCTCTGTTAGGGCCTGAAACTCTTAGAGCAATTTCAGCTGTCAGATTGCAGCAGATGAGCCAACCATTATCCTGCTCAGCCCCACAGGCCTGATTAGCACCTGCACTGTCACTCTTCTATCTGCAAGGAGGTAACAAACCTGTTCAACAGCTGCACAGGTGAAAGTAGACCCTGCGGTGTATCTCAGCATCCTACTATTTTAGAGAGCAGCACTTAGCACAGCACAAATCTAATGAACTGCTTAATGCTCCTGTCTTTGGCAGTGACTTTCTGGTGTCTACAAGAACTTCCAAGGTGCTTCTTCCCCACAGATTCAGTGACATAGGACAGGTTCTTCATTTAGCCTGGAATGGGTCTGAAGTAGAGTCACGTGATGTGTACCTGACCCATGAAGAGTACTAGGTTAAAGCAGACAAGACAAATAAACATATGCCATGCTATGATGATATGGCATAGACCTTCTGAAAAATAGATTAATGTCTGCTCATGGTAATTCAATGGACTCTGTAGAGGTAAGAACCAAATTTCTAACAGCAAAACGTATTTGTAAGAAGTTAGGGAGTTTCGTGGTCACAGCTACACTGAAAATAAGAAACCCCACAGGAGAACTGTCATTGTGGCATCACTTTTTGGGTAGTGCTCATATCTCTTCACTGGCTGAAGACAGAATTCAATTTATCATCCTAAATTAGCTGCTTCAGAAAAATAATGAAATCTTGGCATAGATTTTACTATAGTCCAAATAAATTATGACACTGTGCATAAGCAGCACAATTAACTATAGCAGCTGGGTTGTATTGACTGATTTGACAGTTTTTCTTAATAAAACAATCCACATATTTCTTAAAAAACTCTTCTCATGAAAATGATTTATTGATGCATTGATTAAAAAAAAGAAAAAATGTGTTAAAGGTTTTTAATCTTTACAAGATATTGGTAAAGGACCAAATAATCCACAAAAAAAAAAAAAGTCTTCCGGGACAATACTGTTTCTGTTTATTTCATGGGAAAAAAAGTAAAAAAATTGGGGGCTGTTTTTTTCTTATCTGGTTCTTTGTGATTTTTTTTGTTTTGTTGGTTGGGTCTTCTTGATTCCAATTCCTAACAATGACCATTTTTTGATTTCTTTTGTGGTAATTTTAACATTGTTATTTTACTAATTTCTGAAATAGGTATCTCGTTTTCCTTACATTCAGATAGAATTGTTCTTCATATTACTCTCGAAAACAGAAATAGTCCAGGAAGTGTAAGTATTTAGTTTGCTTATGTATTGCAGTGCTCTGCAAATTATATGGCATGTACCATCTGTGGGCTCACACTAAAGGAACGCATAAATGGCTGATCAGAAACTTTGGATTCCATAAATACTGGATTTAGAAAGAAATGATTGTGAACTTTTCAGGTAAATAAGACTGCTCTCACACATAGCTAGCCTCTCACAGTGGAAATGTTTTTAAGAGAGGCAATACACTTTGCTCTCATCCATGATTTTCTATACTGCAAAAGCATGAGTCTCATTGTCTCTGTAAACTTATAAACTGATGTGACTCTATTGCTCTCAAAGCTTTCCTAATCTACTCAATGCTATATCAAATCAATCCATGTTTATTTTTATAGCATATTGGAAGACGATGCAAAGGTATTTGTGTTGTAATTCTGACACTATACAGAATAGTTTTGGAAATAAAGCGTAAGGTTGTAGTGCACTAAGAAAATCTTGCTAATGGTCTTTCTCATAGTTGTAAACTTAAATTGGCAAAGAATACTAATAGAAGTTTGCATATAGCAAATTACATTTTTCCTATTACTTAGTAAATTGCACAGGGTGTCTGAATCCAGACATAAGCAAAAGACGCTTTAATTGTCAATTTAAGTGGGATCACTGTGATATGGTTTCTAAAACTCAATGTAGACCCTTCTAATAGGATTCATAACTGCACAGACACACTTTCTTATTCGAGGTGAAATTGCCTGTAGACTGTTCTACTCCAAATAAAAGGTTTTTATTTAGGTGATTTGGTTACTTGAACAATGGTGGAACAATTGGGAATTCTTGAAAAGTTATCTCGTAATGTGTATTAGTATTTTCTTTACCAGCAATCTCTGTAGCAGTCAGATGTACTGTTTCAAACCATGATTTTGTTCTTCACCATCTCATAGTGGAAACTGCAGTCTTTGCCATATCTAACAAATTTTTATTAAGTTTATCGTAAGATCCACTGATATTGAAGAGATTCTTCTATGACACATTCAGACTTTAAATCCAACACTTTGTAATTTGCACAAAATTCAGTACACCACATATTTGAATGCAGATTATCGATTTTTAACCAATTATGTATACTTTGAGTATGGAACCACAGAATTATAGATGTTTTAGTTTGGAAAAGACCTTTAAGATCATCATGTTGACCATTAACCCAGCGATACCAAGCCCACCACTAAACATGTCCCTAAGTGCCACACCTGCATGTCCTGTAAATACCTTTAGGTATGGTTATTCAACCACATCCCTAGGCAGTCTATTTCAGGGCTTGACAAACCTTTACATGAAGAATTTTTTTTCCCTAATATCTCATCTAAATCTCCTCTGGTGAAACTTGAGGTAATTTCCTCTTGTCCTGTTACTCAGGAAAAAAAAGACCAATCCCCACCCGGCTACAACCTCTTTCCAGGCAGTTGTAAAGAGTGATAAGGTCCCCCCTGAGCCTCCTTTTCTCTGTGCTGAACACCCCCAGCTCCCTCAGCTTCTCATGAGGCTTGTGCTCCAGATCCTTCCCCAGCTCCACTGCCCTTCTCTGGACATGCTCCAGCCCCTCAATGTCCTTCTTGTCATGAAGGCATCTAAAACTGAGCACAGGACTCAGCCTGTGACCTTACCAGTGCCCAGTACAGGGCATCCCTGGCCTGGTCCCTCTGGCCACACCAGTGCTGATACAGACCAGGATGCCACTGGCCTTCTTGACCACCTGGGCACACACTGGTTGAAGGTCAGATGTTGTCAACAAGCACCCCCAGGTCCTTTTCCACTGGAAAACTTTCCAGCCACTCTTTCCCAAGTCTACAGCACTTCCTGGGAGTGTTGTGACCCCAGGGCAGCACCCAGCACTTGGGATTGTTGAAATTCATGCCATCAGTCTCAGCCTATTTATCCAGCTGATGTAGATCCCTTTGTAGAGCCTTCCTGCCCTCCAGAACAACAACACTACCACCTCAGTTGGTGTCATCTGCAAACTTATTGATCCTGCCCTTGATCCTGTCACTCAAAGCATCAATAAAGATGTTAAATAGGACTGGCCCCAGTACCAAGCGCAGAAGAACAGCACTTGTCAGCAGCCACCAACTGGATTTAACTCCACTTGCCACAACTCTCTGAGCCACTTAGCCAGATTTTTTTCCCAGGAAACTGTACACCCAACTAACCCATGAGCAACCAGTTTCTCTGGGAGAATGTTGTCAGAAAGGTTTTGATGCTGAAAGTTATTTAAGCTCCTTTGCATATGTTTTTTAGGTGTCTAACAGTGGAAGTAATAGAATAGGGAATTCTCAAATGTCAATTTCAAGTCTTTACATTAGCTCAATGATTCTGGCTCAACACAATTTTGCAATGAGAATTTCATTACTGTTTTCCAAGTGAAATAATTCTGCAGTTCCTGAACACCAGGGACCTCAAGGCAAAGCCTGTTGGCACCATCTGATCTCAACAAGAGTTTCAATGTCTGAAAGCTGCTGTCTAGTGACAGAAAGAACAAGAAAATAATTATGCACAAACTTTTCAAAAAGCCGAGAGAATTGATAACATAACACTTCTCTGTAATAAAATTATTTGAATATGAGCAATATTTTGAAATCCAGACAATAATAATAGCAATAATAAGTACAAACAGTCAAAGCAATGAACTACAGTGAAACACTTCATGTAGTGCTTCTAAAAAATACATCACGCCTTTTTCTTCAATACAAATAGATTTACAGCACTAAATGAATGCAAACACTTTTTCAGAAAGGCTTCTTGTGGTCTCCTCCCACGACACAGCTTCGTACAAACTTAATAAATATTTCTCTGAATTAATTTCACATGAGAATACAGAGTTCAGTCATCTTGCTAACAGCTTTTAATTAGCCTCCTTGATCTCTAGATCAAGATCTAGATTCTATGTCTCAATATGTGAAACACTAACAGAAGATCTTACAAAAACAAGGTTCTTCCAACTGGTTTAAGGGAAAATTGGTATAATTTAAAATCAAGTTCTTCAGAGTCAAGTTATTTACAGTAATATGGTATAGACTGACTAACAAACACAAAGCTCTCTCAGCATGGACCATTATCTGCAGTTCATATACATCATATGTATATGAACTGTATATAATATCATCACATACAATTCATTTACAGCACGCTGGAAGAAAAAGAAAAACACCTGCTTGTAGCAGTGTGGATGCACCGCGACACCTGCTTCTCCAAGGGCCTTCCAAAAATTGCTTAAATATTTCAGACTGGGGTTTTGTGGGTTTTTTGTTTTTGTTGTTGTTGTTTTTAAATCCTTAACTGACTGGAATTATTTCAATATTTTTAAAAACCAAACATGGAGTTTGAGATCACAAAAGCCCTGAGAAAGTGGAAGAGAAAAGAATAGGAACTCTCTGAATACCTCCAGATATTTCTTGGTCAGCTTTTATAAGTAAATCAAGCCAGATTTCCAGTCTTGGTGCAATTGGTTGCCAAAGACAGCTAGGTAAAGGATCCCATGCACATTCAGTAAAGATTTGAATGACTCTTTGCAGCAGATTCAGCTGTTGGAGAATGCCAATGCTCTCTGCCTGACCCAAGTTTAACAAATTCCACACATCTTTCTGAGGACTGGGATCTGCCATGAGGAATTTCTTTGTTTCAGGCAAGGTGGCAACGTGGATAGAGACCATATCATGGTCTGTTACTTCAGCCATAACTCCTGGCCAGCTTGTTCCTGTACTTGGAATTGAAACTCAGAGAGATCTTTTAATGAAGCAGGAAATACTGGATTTCCTACAGTTACCACTATCAGCCATAATAATTTCAAGATACAGAGTATCTAGTGACTGTGTCACTGACTTACTATCATTTAAAGGATTGAGTTTATAGCATTAAAAATATGCAGAGCAATAAAATTGCTTTTGATGTTGATTAAACACCTCAGAAGAATAGATGTTCATTGTGCAGAGAATTGGTACAAAGACAGCAAGACTAGATGAATGGAAACAAAGGATTTAATCAGTGTTATTTCAGGATATAAGCTAATTTCCTACAGAGACAAATCCCTTTCCTATTATCTGTACATTCTCTTTGTGTAGAAACTTTTCATATCATTCACATAACCTTTTTCATCTGTGAACATTCACTGTCATAAAGAATCAGAGAGAAAGAAAAATCTCTATGTTTTGAAGACTTTGTTTTCTTTCTTTCTTTCTTTCTTTCTTTCTTTCTTTCTTTCTTTCTTTCTTTCTATTCATGTCCATACCCTTTGATTTAGCTGCTCTGAAGAAATTTATAAGGAATTTTTTTTTGCATTTTGAAGAATATTAAGATCACCTTAAGGATTTTTGTTCTGAGGAGATAAAAGAATCGCAAGAAAATCTTTCAAAATTTAACATTTTGGGAATAAAATTACTTCCAAACTCAGAAATATCCTACCTTTTAGAACAGCTGGAATTGAGTAGAGAGGTTAAATGAGAAGACACTTGTGGTTTTGCCTTTGCTTAATGCTGACAGATGTTTTGAACAGATGAAGAGGGGAAAAGAAGATGCAAAATTTAATTATTCAGTCAAAGAAATATAGATTTTAGAAACCGTGAGTAGAACGCTCAGTTTTCTTAAAATCTCTCAGCTATTATCACTGGATGTAATCCTGCCGTAATAAAATGTGTAGAGTGATGTCATCAATGGCCTGTGGCTTCCCAGGAAGCTGTGCCCCCAAATGGCTGAAAGTACAGTTGTCCCTGCCATTTTGTCACTAGGTTTGTAATTACACTTTCAAAAATGAACTTTGGTACTGACTGGGTCCTGACTTTGAATACAGCACGCACACTGCGGAGTGTGCAGCACATCGCACAGAAGCGAAGCGTAGAGTATCTCACACATGCTCCACTGGCTCCCAATTAAAAAGATTCAAACGCAATTCAGTGTGGCTGTTTTAATCTCCAAGGCTGAGGTACCAAGAATTCACTCCTTCTATTGTGAGCCATCTAGACAGATGGAAGACAGGGCACAACTCTGAATCAGAAATGGCTTAGCGGTGGAATACAGAGCGTGCAGCTCCTTATCACAGGAAAACAGAGTCAGCCTCAGCCCAGCAATCTCTGGAGCAGAACACTCCTCCTCCTCCACTTGAACAAATTATGCCACAATAATGAAGACTAGCTGCCTGACAAGGGAATGCACATAATGGAGAGTGAGAGGAAAAGCAACTGGAAAAGAATGAATGGAATAAAAACACAATATGGTTTCTTTCTGGCAGAGTCTGTGCACTTCTTCATTTTCTTTTGGTGGTTTAGTAATGTGGTGATGAAGGAGATCTTAAAGAAACTAAGGTTGTCTGAGTACCGTAATTCATAACTAGGGAAAATAAAAATCTCAGATGAGAAGAAATTTTTTCTTTCTCATTCTTCAAGTATAAGAAATATTCAGCGCTTCACTGATTCCACCAATTTTTTTCAGTGGAGATTACAAGATTTCATATTCCTATTATCTAGAGTAATTCCACAGGATAGGTTTATGATTGCCCAGATAAATAAATTAAGTTATCTTTCTGTGAATCTCAAGATATTTTTGAAACAAAACAGCAAACAGTAGTAATGTATTGAATATTATCATACTTCTAAATTATATGTTGAATTATTGATGGACTATTGACCCACACAGAGTATCTTTACTAACCCATTCCTAGCATCTACACTTATAAGTTTATACACCCTACCAATGTATTAACAGAAGGGTAGATGAAACTATAAATTCAATCTTTTTATCATTCTATCTTTTGATAAAATCCATCAGATCATTTTACCATGTACAAGGTTAAACCTAAAAGTTATTCAGCATTAGTTTTACCAAGTTACAGCACATAGTAGAGTTTATTAGTCCATCCTAATCTTTAGAAAAATCGATTTTTGACAATCTATCTAAATTAAGAAAAATAATTAGTTTTACAAGAGCAATAAGATTAGTGATATGAACATAATACTAACCAAATACGATGATTATGTCCCTTTAGTAAAAAAAAAGACAAAAAAATGAGCAAGAAAAGTACCTCTTTTTGCTGAGTTTTGTTTTGCAATGCTACCAAGAAACTACGTTTTGCTTAATTTTATTGGCATATAAACAAAACAGAATCAAAATAACTGCTTCATTAATATCTCCTGATTGGATCCTGATCCAAGCTTGCAGGATTGCCAATTGGGATAAACAACAGAAAATCAACCATTTCCCCCACAAAGAAAAAACCAAACCTTGTAACATTCCAGAGTTAAAACCTGGTTTTTTATTAATAAATTAACAAGCTCTGGAGTCCGTGAAGAATGATGAATATGATCTCGCTCTAAAGTATCTTGCAAAAAACTTGCAGACACCAAAGCATTCCAATTAATATATAGCTCTGAAGATGTTTCTGAAGAATGTGCCTTCATATCTCTGCAAATCTCTGTACAGTTTTGCATACACATACATACATGCATATGTGTATAGCTTACTTAATACGTTTACCTGTGGCTGAAAACTTTTATTAATTTATATACCCGACGTTATATAATTCAACATGTTAACACACTAGCAGAATTAATATTCTGCATTCTAATTTGGATAGCAGTAATCGATCTGTGTGAGTGACCTTTTGGCCACTCCACAAGAGCCTGATCAGTTTTATTTTTCATTTTCTCTGGTGGGCTTGAAGTGAAATGGGTGAGATTCCGGATAATTCAGTCGGAAGAGGTCCACAGTAATGACACTGTGTTTAGAGCATGAGCAAAGATTATGGGGATTGTCTGCCCTTTCAGAAAAGCCACAATTTCTTGTGGTTAATGCCAAAATAAAGTGAAACATCAAACTCGTATGACAATTTTCAACTTTTTGGTCTACTTGATGAAAAATGGACTAAAATATATTTCCAAACACACAATGGCTTACAGAAAGAAAAAGGCCTTCCTAGCCTCTGTGAATTCAAGTATTTTACTGCCTGTGTCTCCAGCACTAAACGATACACTGGTGGTGTAGCCACTGGGGAAGGCAGACAAAGTGCACAGGTTAAATATTCCTATACAAATAGCAAAACCTATTATCGTCCCAAAGCTCATCTTCTGTACATGCTGTGTTGTTAGGCACGAGCCTCAATCCCTGTTTCTCCTCCAGCTGCAGATTTTCCTCTCAGATCTATTATCCATAGTGTTAGAAAAAGTATCCCTCATCTCAAAAAGCATAAGACAGAAAAGCTGACTAATGTAACATAAATCTCTGTAAAATACTTCACTCAAGTAAGTGCATGCACAAACACACACAGAGGGTTTGACCAAATAGTGTGGAATACACTGCTTCAAGACCAAACAGATTTCTGTAAAACATCTCTTCTTTTCTGATCCTCAGGGCTGCCTGAACATTGCATAGTTACTTCTGAAGTTTAAGTCCCTTTCTTACACTCAGGATCTCAGTAGCTGTTCTATTCTTCCAAAAAGAATCCATATAAACAGGTAGAGATGGTGGTGATAACATGGGAAGATACTCAATTGACTTATTTTAGCGGTTTCAAGTCCTCTGCAGAGTGACACAACTTAACCTAGTGTTACTGTAAGAACTGCTTTAACCTGGGATCAATTCTGGCTTGTTCTGTAGAACAGAAATAGGAACTAATTATTCCTACATTTTTATGAATGTTAGTATGGTAAAACTAGCATTTATCTCAGTCCCCCAGAAAACTGCAAAAAGTTGTAACTTCTCATTTTGAGAGTAAAGCAAATAATTGAAACAGATAAATTCGAGTTTGAAATAGATAAATGACAATTGCACTTGGTGTAAAGAAAATAAACCAGTAAACCAATGATATATTGTCAGCTGTCTAAGACATTTCCAAAGCGGGGTATCTTTAAGTTAAATTTCTTCAGTGACCTTCCACAGAAATGTTCCACACAACATAAATTAGAATAAATCACTTGGATACAAAGAGGAATGATGTGATATATTGCAACTAGAAAAAAATAATTATAAAGTAAGCAATTTTGAAAAATGTCTCCTGCATATTTTCTTACAAATAATGTATAAAGTTTGCATCATGAAGACAAATAGACTTTCACTCTTAGTCACAGTTTTCAGAGCTATGACCTCTGTCAAACTCTACATTTTAAAATAAAAAATTGATTTTCATTTGGAAATGAAGAGTGTTCATTCACCTGCATTTAAACAATATGACAAAATTGGAAAACTGAGAGTTTTTTCCTGGGTTTTAAAGTAAATAGCCTGTTTTATAGTTTTTGAGGCTGTCCACAGAAACTTATTCCTATAACTGCCATAATTTAACACATATTTATATAATGTTAGGTTAGGAGTGTTTTCCAAGTTATTCACTACTATACTAATTTGTCTGGCTTTCATTGCATTTTCCTGGTATATTTTTAGAAGTTATAATCTTGACAGCAGAAACAAAAAGGAGGGGCTTTAGGGTTGCAGAAATGGAATTCAAATAACCAGGCATTTATTGCTGACTCCTGAAATCAAGTGAATTTGAAAGCCATATCCAAATATATACAGGTTAGATCCTACCAAAGCTATTATTCTGATAAGGAGTGTGGAGGGAGAAAAAATATTTTACACATGCTTTTTTTTTTTTTTTTTTTTTTTTATTCTTGGTTTCTCACTGGGAAGAGGCTGACTTTATGTTGGGGTTGTAAATATATCAGAGACCTTTAAAAGAAGGTCCATTCCTATGCATCTGCATAATTACTGTTCCAGGCACAGAAAAATTAATAATCTGAAATGCTCCATGCAATTCTAAATCAGAGAAGAATTCAATCTTATTTATAGAATGAATAACAGGTGTCATCAGGGTTGGAAGCTAATGAAACAGAGAAGCTCAACACAACACAGTGAAATTCTTTTTGTTTGTATCAAATTAGTTGTCTAGCTACCTTTAGCTATATCACCTTAAAATTTGATAAGATACAAAGACAAGCAGTCTCTGCTTTGATTTTGCTAGTCCAGATCAGTTTTTTTACTTTCCACATAGATTTTATTTTAGTGAGCAAAAATTGCCTCTGTCTCCAAAAGCATTCTGCAGCATGATGTGTGTTTCAAGCCAAAAAACAAGTTTCCCCCAAAAGACACCCATCTAGTTTGAAGATGGAGGAAGGTACAGGTTACAACACAAGAGGTATTACTGCTGACACTGTGGCTATTTCTCTGCATGGACAGCAATGAACCAATGAAAGCTGCTGCTGGATGCCCTGTTTCCATGCAAATATCCCCAGCCATAACAGGCTGTGCAGCAGATCCTTGGCCAATGTACAAATTCCCCTGCTCTTCTATCATGCTGACATCTGAAGCACCCAGCAGAGAAAAAGAGGATGTGGCTTGTAAGCAAATTACTTCTTCACTTATTATTTGGAGGAAAAGAAAAGGTAATGGATGAGCACGAGAAATATTGGGTAGTACTTTGGCGCTGCCTGTGAGTCTCATGCAAGTCTTGGCTGATGCTGAGTGAGATATGGAGCAAGAGCTCACTTCTTCCCATACGCTTACTTGCCTCATGCTGGTTTTGCTTTTCTATCAATACAATACTGAGGCAGGAGGGGAACAGGGTATTGAATACAACCAGAATCCTCACTTGCCAAGAGAGTAGTGATACTTTTTCCTTGGGAATGGTTCCAGTTAAGGGAATGATGAGACATAATGACTGGTGCTCAATGCTCGGGTTGTAAGATGTTTAATGGTGCTCTCCTTGAAGGGATGGCAATGGTAGTTCAGAGGTTAGTTGGGGGCATTTAAACTTCATCAAACTGGGCAGAGGTGAAGGGTTAGCACTACATCAGCCTGAACACACAAAAATACCCCTCATAAGCCTGAGCAGTTTTTCTGTACGGAAACGGGCCACGGGTAGGCAGAAGCACCTTCAATAGACCCTTCTTGTTCAGGGCCCTAATTTAGTTTCCAACATGCACATCCAAATGCTGCTCTTTCACACATCTCTACTCTGAAATTGTTGATTTTTTCAGGCTGAGATTTATACTCATATTCAGAGCTGTGTCAGCCCTTGTGTGCTGTCCATAAGGTGGCTTTGAAACATAGATGTGTGCACTTAATCTCTAAAAAGGAAAAAGATTCTTTACAAAGTTCCCAAACTCTTTATGAGATCACTACAAGCATTTTAAGCACATGGACATGGCTCAAGCCATGTGAACAAATTCTTTACTTTGTACATTGTGCAAAAGGACCATTTTGCATCAGTAAAAGATATATCTCAAAAGATAAAATCATGCAAACATTGATTTTTGGATGGGAGATTCCCCCCCCGCCTTGGCCTTGCATGTGACTCCTTCACTTTTGTGAAGATTCAAAAACATTATGAAACAACACCCAGTATGAGATATTTGCTGGCACTTAGGCAGGAAGAACTCTGTCCTTGCAGTCAAAGAAGCTTACTAACTTTGAATACCCATTTATCATGCCATTAACTTTGTACCCAATTTCATAAAGAGCAAAGCGGCATTTTGAGGGGAACTCACTGCTGAATGAAAGCTCAAATGGTTGTCCATTGTTCCTTTGCCACAGTACACAGATTCCTGGTGACATTCAGCTAATGAATTTTCTTGATGATTAACTACCCATTCTGTGGGATCATTGTAATAGAAACATAGCTCCTGTTACAAGTGAGGTGGATGTGTCATTGCTACAAGCGATCTGGGTTTGATTTTTTCCCTCTTCCTCATCCTCCTTTTCCTTTCACAAAGTCCAAGCAAAACTTGGGAAAGTATCATCACAATTCAATGTGCTGAAAAGAAAATTCAGCTGTATTGAGCAATAAAATGTATTTAGGTGAAGCTTTTTCATTAACTGTTGAATTAGAAGAAAAGTGAAATGCAGACAGGGATATAAACTATAAACTATTCCTATTTGGGATTTTTATATTCATATTCATTTTTCTATTTTTTTTTTTTGTATTTATATTCATTATAATTGTAATTATACAGTGCATGATCCAGAAGTAAGTGGAAAAAAAAGAAAAGGCCATGTAGACACTGTAGTTGTATTTCTCTGAGAACAGACCTTATAATTAACTGCAGGTATTTTCTTTCTTTTCTGTTGCCCATTTTCATTGCAGTTCATATTATGAACATGCTCTGCTGTTGCTTAAACTGCACTGACATCTTGTGGCACTAAAATAGAAGAATCCTAAAAATTAAATTTTAAATCTTCATAAAATATGAGTCACATTGTTTACCTTCAAGAGCCGCTGTCTTTAACTCCGAAGCTGGTTAGCATTTACTTGCTCACAATCTGAACTGAGGTCAACCTGCCATAATCTCCCTAAAATATTGAGATGCCATGACAGGATTATAGAATGGTTTGGTTTGGAAATGGACATAAAAATCATCTCGAATAACATTTTTTCCTGTAAAACTGAATGTGTGTGAAGCCTGTTGACTAAAATTCCATGTCTGTGAGCATATACATTCAGACCCTCTCTCAGATGTATGCACCAAGAGACAAACCATTAATCTCTGAGCTGGTGTTTTATCACCTTGGCAACAGCAAAGTGGTCAGGAAAACTTCAGATCTTTTTATCCCTGAGAAAGGAGATAAGATACAGACAATCATCAGCTGAATAGAAATCTCCCAGTGGAAGTCCATGTACAATATAGAGAATTCAGAAATGAATTAGGTTCCAGTTAATTCCAAAGGAGTATTTTTTTTTCATCCTATCAGAAGGTGAGGAAATAATTTATGATGCTCCATTGGAGGCAAAGTAAAAAGCAAACTACTGCTGTGTATAAAGAAGGTTTCATGGGGTGGTAGCCACAGCCCTTTTTTTTAAATCTGTCATTGTATAATTCCCCCACTGAATGCTCCTAAATCAGATGTGAGTATTATCAGTGGGTGTATGATCATATCAAAGGAAACCACATGTCCCTAGAAAAACACAAGAAAATAGGTGCACTGTTAAACTTTTAAGATGAAGCAGTCTCCATCACGCTGCTGTTCGAATTATTCATTGCTGCTGCAGTATCTGAAAATGCCTTGTAATATTGCATTAGGTGCACAAGACCCTGTAGAGATAGAGAAATATTATTATACTCCATTTACAAATGGAAAATTGAATCAGAGGGAGATGAAATTGGTTATCCAACTGGAGAGCAAAAGCACGTGAAGTGAGGAATTTATGTGAAAGTATGGAAGTAAAGTAGCCAGTCTCTAAATTAGCTGGCACATAGTTGTCCAGTTCATTTGTTTAGTCCCATTGTTTCTTCATGTGAAATGTCTAACATCTGTGAGCAGAGAACCACAGAACCTCAGAAAGGTTTGGGTTGGAAGGAGTCTTAAATCTAAGCCAGTCTCACCCCCTATGAGATGGGCAGGGATTCCTTCCACTCATTCCTTCCTTGCTCAAAGAGCTGTCCAACCTGGCTTTAAACACTTCCAGGAATGAGGAGGTGTTCAAGTACCACATTCTGTGGTGTTTCACAGATGCTGAAAAATGGAACCCAAAAGAATTCCTGCTGGGAAACTAAGGAGGAAAAAAAAAAAGAAATACAGACAGATCAAAGTAAAACAAAAGAGTCTAATTTCTGAAAGCATTTGGCTTTGGGAAAAGATCTTTTCTTAAACATATTTTCTGACTTTTACTTACGGTTCTGCTTGCATCAACTCTATTTGAACTTTTATGTGAGGTTTCTGCAAGTGTTTCAGAAAACCTGCTTTGCTTTCATGTGTGCTTGCAGAAAGGCAATAAAAATGACTAATGGATTTTATCAAACAGGCAACTGAAATTTTCCCAGTCACATCTATGAAGTCAAATATTTATTATCTGTGCATGGGATCTTTTTCTACTCTTCATGTACAATATACCTATAATACCGTTGAAAGTAAGTCTAGAGTAGTCCAGTAAGTTTCTTGATTTTTCTTATGCTCAGTTTTTAGGCTTAATTGTTGTTTTTACTTCCATATTGCAGCCAGAGCTGGCAGTAAAGACATGCTGAGGGACACTTTGATGGAACCTGTGGTGCTACGTGCAGGATGAGTAAAATATAGCTCACCCAAGCCTTTGATAAAATATATCTATTATTGCATAGAATATAGCATAATTGGAATATATCTTATAGAATAAGACCTTGTTTAAAATAAAAATCCTCTGGGCTACTCAGGTTTCCTTTCCCAAAAACTAAATAAGCATAACTATATAAAGATCCTGGCAAATAATGCCGTAATTAAATAACCAATGAATAATCTTCATATATTGGTGTGTTGATTTCCAGACATCTGATACTCCAAGAATCTTCTCACAAGAGTTCATTATATTACTACTTTATTTCTCCTCTAATATTTTCATTCTTTCTGCCACTAAATGTTGTTTGTTTTGCTCTACATTTTCTTACTTCCCATGTCTTCTACTTAAAAACCTAATCATTAGGAACAATTAGATAAAGCTGCAGTATACATTCTGCTTGAACAGATTCCACTGAAGTTCAAATTTAAGTCAATAAAGGAAAAATTTTACTACATACAGAAGAGCTTTGACCACTCCCATATGACCTTGATAAATGCAAAGTCCTGCATGTGGGAGAGTTGAAAACCCCTCATTCCCAAATATTAGCGTTTGAGAATCAACTGTGTAAAAATTTTACAGAAAAGTCTAGGGGCATGAGCCAGCAGAGTAGCAGCATCCTGGGTTTCAAGAGCAGGAGCAGATCCAGAAGATCCAGGAAGGAATTATTCCCCCATAATTCACGCTTGTGACACTGTATCCACTTTTTGGCACACGTTCATTTTTCACTAATGACATATTTTCATATAGGATATGTTCCAATATCTATCCCAAGGAATTAAAAAAATCAGAGAAAATTAATTCATTTTTGGACCTCACATATCCCTTTTTGCAGAAATACTGGTATTACCAAGCTATAAAAGTAGAGGTGGTAAACTAACTACAAAAATATTCATGCGAAGAATTTTCAAGGGATAGTGATTTATTTAGAGATTTCTAACTGAAAAGATCCCTTTTGGAAGAAAACATGCCAAATACCCAGGAAGAAGCCTGATTTTGCATTGCAAAGCAGCCCTAACCAACCTACTTAAGTTCATACTGGGACTTGGAAGCCTGCATTCTTCAATGTGTTTGATGTGGGTTTTTGGGAAAAAATGAAAATCTGTGTTGAAGGGAAGTCTCATCTATTTTAGACTTCTACTGGGATCTGAAATCAGTGGGATATTTTTTAATTCTTCTTTTTTTCACGCTGAGTAAACTTATATTTCTGAGTTTCACTACAAATATTTTTAGAGTGTACTTATTTCCCTTCACATCGGGCAATTATTAGAGGTACCATTTCCCTGCACAGACTGGCTTGGCTTTTGTGCTAATTCAACATAAATCTGTATTTGCACCACTGCCACTCACAGCAAGTCAGCTACTCAGAGTGACTTAAAGCACCTTCAGTTCAGCTTGCCCGGGAATCCACCGTAATAGGAAGTTCCATTCCAAAGGAGGAGATGAAATCAGGTTTTTAAATACAAAATACGATGTGATGGGATATTTGACAGGCACCTTTGCTCTATTTTAACAATATTAGGGGCATGAATGCTTCTGTTTGCTATTACTAGAGAGCTTTAAGTGTTGTTATGAGGATGGTTTTTCAAGAAATGTAAATAAAGTCTACCTAAGGTCATGACAAACTAAAAGAACATACATTATGTTCTGAATTTACTCCTGTTAATACAATACATCATTTCAGGCTTACAGTTAAAACAGCAGGAGAAACTAATTGGTTTCTATGAAAACTTTTTTTTTTGGGGGGGGGGGGTGTGGGGGGAGTACAAATATAAGTGTTTTCTAAAGGCATAGTTCTAATATTTTTCAAATTTTTCCCCCAATATTCATTTAATCTTCTTTCCCCTCAGTCAAAAACTGATTTACTTCAGAATGAAGGGCACAGGTACTGGAATTTGTGGTCTAGTGACTGCCTCATAAACAAAGATTGTGATACTCTGAGGAAACATTTTAAACAGTTACAGCAATGTGACCATGGAGAGACTATTTTGAAAAAACTTTCCTGAAAGGTTTCATTTTACCACTTTGCTACAGTCCAGCTTGGTGCACTACTCCTGGTTGGCTCTATGGAAGTCTCCTCCAGCACATTTGAATAAAATATTCAGGGCTTTTATGACTGAGACAATTTATTCCAACAACAAAAATAAAGGTTGAGAAGACAGTGATTCAAAAGTAAAAAGGGGTTGCAAGAAAAAAAATATACAAAGAAATACAGATGTTTATTGTAGTGATTCTCAAGATTTGTCTTATCACAATGGACACATCACATCCATCAGATGCAACGACAACTTCTTAGAAGTTGCATAAAATTTGGTTTAAATAGACTGTTTTTGCAGACACACGTTTCTTGTCTATTGTGATGTCTTAGGGACAGAAGTGTAATTTCATCTTCTTGTTTGCCCATAAAAGAAAATATTTTCCTTTGACAGCCATGCTTCACATTAGTGTTCTATATTAGAAAATTATTTTAAACAGCACTCCAAAAAACCAAACCTTTTACAGAGACTACATTGCATCCTTTTTTTTTGTTTATATCATCTTATATTTTGCAAATATAAACTGCAGTGGATAGGAAGGTTGTTTTGAGACTGGTAGTGCAGAAACTTTTGGTTGCTGAGGATTTTGGAGTGTTTTTTGTTTGGTTCGTTTTGTTTGGGAGGGTGGGTGGGGGTTTTTTGTTTGTTTGTTAAGGGGGTTGTTTGTTTTGGTTTTTTGGTGGGTTTTGGTTATTGGGGTTTTTTGAGATATTAGAACAGTTTCTCAAAATATTAGTCTGCAAGAGTCAGGCATGCAGTTTCACACAGGTAATAGGAATAGGCACCAGCCAAGCAAGAATCCAATTTGTGAAAGCATTCACTTTATCACACCACCCTAGAAAGACACTAAGATGCGTAGAAACTACATGAACCATTCATAATAAATGACCCCAAGGGAAAAATGATTAATCATATTTCAGTCGTTAGTTTAACAAGGTGAAACACATTCCAGTGGAAAAAGATTGCCTTACTGATACATATTTAGAGGCACAAATTCAGGGGCCCAATAAATGGGCATAAAATCTAGAGGGATGCCATTTATTTCAAGAAACTTCTTTGCTAAAGGAAGGGTGAGGAGACTTCTTTTTACAACTCAGTCAAACAAACATTGGAAAAGAGTGATCTCTCCTGGCACATACGTGGACTGGTCATATGGTTGATATATGAACAAGCGTAGGACCATGTTAACAGACGGCACACAAAACACTTCCTTTTTTGCTCTACCTCCCAAAGGAAAAAACAATCGACACACAAGCTATGACATATTGTCACAGCCTGCTTTGCATTTAGCTGAAATATTGCACACTACTTTTTTTGAGAAACGGGATGCTCTCACACAGTCTTGTTCTCAAAGATCTCCCCACTAAAGTTTCTTAGGTTTCTTTTTGTTCCTGCCTTCTTACAGAAAGGTAGTGGTCAAATTCAACTGCAATTGCAGCAGATGCTGCAAAGAGCATTAGTCTTTCCCAGAGGCCTTTTGCAGTGGTTCATCACCACTCACTACCCAACATGAAACACAAATCTACTTGCGTATTTCATTTTAAGTAATTAGTTAGACTTGTAATATCTTTCTACAACTAGGCCCTGTATTATATGTAGCCAGTTCAGAATGACATCTGAGCACCATAATAGTCAACAGGTTTTATCAGCTTCACTGGACACTGGATTTCTACCTCGTGTATCTGGCAATGTCATATAACTTGAGGAAGTTATATAAAAAAAATATTTTTATAGAAAGGAAGTGGTTAAGAGGAAAGGGTATTGATTTTGTTTCTAGTCTAGCATAAGCAGAACAACTAAATAATATTCATAGGCACTAATATTCCAGGATAATTTAAGTTTTATAGAAAATGGGATTAATCTTCTGTTGAGATGAGTCCCTGACAAAGTTTTCATGAGCTTCTAAGAGAAATCACACGCTGATTTTCTCTTGCAAGGGCTATAGAATAGCATTGAAGGTGCTTGACTAAAATAGATAACATACACTCAATTATCAGAGCCAGTTATCATAGAGATTTTTTAAATTCTTCCACTAACACTTCTTAGCAACATGAAGTTGTTCTTCCTGTTTCTTTAAAAAATGAACAGTTTTTATGGATATATCATTTTAGAAAAAAAAAAGTATCACGATCCTCCTGGCCTTTGTTTCCTTACAATCAATCATTTCTGTCTGCGAGGCTCTGCCCTCAAATCCTCTATACTTGAGATACAGTATTTCGCTGTTGTCTGTTCAATATCTCCTTCTACGTTCCCAACTCATTAGAATGTAATATGGGTTTTATTCATAGCTTATGCTTGTCTTGTTGCATCATAGCATTATTGTTGTTATTAATCCCTTCATCATGTAACAGTACTATCTGATAAATCAGTCCTCTGTTACCAGTCTGAAATTGTTGCTCACTAAAGTGCTGCCTTTTACCTCTGATAAAAATCTTGCACTACAGTCTCTTCCAGTAAAATCCTTTGAATCCTTAATTTGACTGAGGAGTGATGCAAATGACCAATGAAGAGATTTTTCAGTTTTAATCCCAATAATGAATTCTTCATCTGTAAGTAAGCTCTTTTTCTATTTTCAATATGGGTCTGTTTAAAGTGTTACAAATACGCAGGATGAGAATGGACTAGGTTGAGGGTTTTTTCCCTTCTGCATTAAAGTATCTCTGAATGCACACAGATTATTTTTTAAAACTTTTTAACTTTGTGATTTCAGTGAAAGGGACAGATTGATTTTGCACAAAGACAGTAGCAAAGGGACTTTGAGATCCATGATCTTAGTCAAATTAATCATTGTCACTCGAAGAAGTGGTGGGGTTTCATTTTTCTCCAGAGGGACATTCCACCCCTCCCTTCCCAAATTTTGTCTGATTTTCCTATTTAGACAAAGAGGTCTTTATCTCCAGGAGGCCATTGTTACATGTAGGTATTTTAGGTCTCTTTTCTCTACTGGGACCCTTACTGATTGTCTAGATATAAATATATGGTATTAAGAATACAAAATCATAGAAAAAAGGTTTCACCACTTAAAATGTAGCACGTGAGAGTGAAATTGATATAGTTTTACCTATCTAGTGTCTGTACAAATTCTTGGTTAAAAACAATTAATACAAATTACAATCTTGGATGCTTTTCATACCGTCCTAGCAAAGTCACCATAACTAAAGAATAAATTTAAACAACTGGACAAATTATACATATTGGAAGTTATTGGAACTAGGCTAAAGAAAACAGCCATTTAAAAATCAAGTTCAATTTCCTTTCAAGCTTAGTAGTTTATTCAAGTCACTAAAGAGAAGGTTAAAGGGTTACCTGGTCATTGTACATTAATGATAAGAATAATACTTATTTGGGGGAAATTCTGCTCGAAAAATGTGTAACAAAAACATTCTTGAAAGTGGAACTCAGAAAATTAAAATTCGAGCTATTTTACCTCAGCAAAGTAGTTTTGGGGGGTGAGAGAATTAGAATTTTATTAATCAACTTAACTTGAGACAGAAGCCTTGCTATCCTGTGAGAGGAGAGAAAGAAGATCTCACTTATAGATATCAGAAAAAGAAAAATTCAGAGATAGGGTTGCAAAGCATTGGAACAGATTTCCCAGGGAAGTGGTAGCAATTCCATTCCTGGAATTGCTCAAAAAAAGTGTGGATATGGAGGACATGGTTTAATGGTGAACATCTTGGTGGTACTAGTTTGGTGATTGGACTTGATGATCTTAAAGGTCTTTTCCAACCTTAATGATTCTACTTAAAAATAAAAAAAAGTCATCAAAGGCAAATGCTGCACCCAGTCTCAAGAGAGGTTGAAAAGACAACAGAGGGAACGACAAACTGGTCAGCCTCACCCCAGTCCCTGGAAAAGCCATGGAAGTCAGTCCTGGTACACATTTCAGTGTACATGAAGGAGGAGATGATCGGGAGCAGTCGGCATAGATTTGTGAAAAGTAACTCAGAGTTTATCCAACGATTGCCTTCTATGACAAAAAAAGTCTGGATCTCTGGCTAAAGAGAGAGCACTGGCTGTCATCTACTTTGTCTTCAGCAAGGTTTCTGGACCAGTCTCCCTTCTCCAGGACTCTCAAAATTCTTTCTAAGCAACCTTGCTTGAATTCAGGTTTGACCATGAAGTAGTGTGATTACTTCTATCTGAGGTTCCTAAAAATGGATTCGAGTATGATATGTTTTTTTCTCTAGCTACTGGTAAATTTTCTATACATTATGAAGGATTTTATGTCCCTAGACAGTGATCAGTGCACATTCTGGACTTCGTAATTATAATTCCTTTTGTGCATGGCTACCAATGGACCAGGATTTCTGGGTTACTTTTATAGCATGGAGGTTATTCAGAGATCCGGTCTAAATCAAAAATCACATGGGAAAGACCACAGGGGAAGACTGTGGAAAGACCACAGGGGAAGACTTAAAAGTAAGCCACCAGGAAAAAACTCTCCTAGATTTATTTCCATATTAGAGGTGTAACACCATGCACCAAACAATTTTAAACATAGATAAAATATAACTATTACTGTGAATATGTTCCCATGGCTCTTTCAAATAGACATGGAAGAAGTTATGGACAGAATGTTGTGAAAAAAACCACACAAATCTTATAATCAAAAATGGCTTGTGGGTCTACCATTTCAATGTAGTTTTGTTCTTTCACAGCACAGGACAATCAAACCAGATTAGGATTTGTGGTCACAAACACTGTATGAGTTGCACCACAATTACCTTGTTACTCGAGCATCTCAAGGTTTGTTGCCGCCTTAGGCAGCATCCCTCCTGCTGTATCATAAATTATACTCATTAACAGAGTACAAATAATGGTGACTTGCAGATAATTTCAAATTTTATTTAAAACCTTAATGTGTGGAAGCCTACCTCCTGTTGGATATCCAAAAGCCATCCATAATAAATTGTTCACTTTTCAGTTTGTGGTTGTTTCTAATTCTGTTGCCTGTTTTACAAATCTTTCCCCAATGTATTAGAGGCATAAGTCATGAAAATTCCTGGTTGCATAACTGAAAGTGAAACAGCATTAAAGGCAACAGCAGCTGGGACTAGGACTCAGGAGTTTGAGCAACTTCTGGTCTCTATCCTATTAATCTCAGGCAAGTAATTTTGTCTTTGAGTTCCCAGTGGTTGTCTCCTCTAGAGAACTTATTACTTAATGAGCTACTAAGACCCTACATTCAAATAGGATTTCTGTAATACAATATTCTCTCATCCTAATTTAGGTTTCTTAAGCAATCTGCTGAGGGGAAAAAAAAAAGAAAAAGATAAACTTCCATACAAAAACAACTCACCACAAAGAATCACCCCAAGAGCCAACCAGGAGTTCCAAGCATAAGAATATCTTTCTTGCAAAGAATATCTTTCTTGCCTTATCTTGGCAGCTCACATATATTGATCAACTTCAGAAGAGATTAGACAAATACTGTGTAGATTTTCTGGACCTCAGTGTGCATGTAGAGTTCTGAATACAGAACTGCAGCTTGAATTTTAATGTTCTCTGAATTGTCTTCTCAGCATGTTAAATTCCCATTTCAAATTAAACATACATATAGAAAACAGGAGAGTTTACTTAGGCTGTTTCATAGAATGTCTCTGGACTAGATCTTAAACTCATAATATTATTTATATTTATATTTTAAGTTTTTTACAGAAAATAAAAGCATTTTTAAAACACATTGGGAACTTAACTCTTTTAAAATGACAATGTACTCTGGACAAATATCAATCACCCAGCCTGATATTCAGCCAGAGAGCTTTTCTGATGTCACAATATTTAGAAAGACCAGAGTTGTCTATCAAAATCCCCAATCTTTCAAGTTAGCTAGAGAAAAGCAGAGAAATTGTGATTTAGATTTGAGGAGCAGTTACCTCAAATATCATACTCATCTACCCTGTCAAAATAAGATGCAAAGGACCTATCTTGGGCCCTTATGACGTCTTCAGTCCTAGAAAGCTGAGACACTCCCTCAAAGAACTCTGCCCCAAAAACAACTGTGAGGTTTTAGTAGACCATCATATTATCCAAATGAACTTTGCATCTGCACATCAACTATCCTTGCTTCTTTGAAATTACTGCAATAATTGCACCAGATAAAGCTGATGTTGTCTCTTGTACAAAATATATTATTCCACTTTGCACTGTAAACACTGCTTCATGTATATTGATCAATAGAGTTATTTGCTGCTGCTTGTCATGGGAAAGACTCAGCATTCATCAGCCACACCTTTTAGGTCGGACACTCCTGACAACTACTCTTTTTTTCACTAGTGTTTGTGGTTTTAACAAAGAAGCAGCAGGATATAAAATCTGTTTTCACCACTAACATAAATTTACAAATACACACACTGCATTGAACCCGTCTCTTCTGAGTTGCTTACTGATTTATTACATTTTCCTTCCTGAATGCACTGTGTAGGGTTGACAACTTCATAAAGTCATCTTGAGAATCAGAAAGTTGTATGTTGTAATCTTGACTTGATAATTCTTCAATGTTGCTTTTTTTAGCAGGTTAAAATAATGTGTGATTATCATTCTTCATCTAATTTCATTATCTACAACTCCTGTTGACAGGTGCTTACAGATGTATCAGAAAATCACCTCATTTCATGTATAAATAAAATCTCTGCATGTACATCTTATTTTAAGGATGGTATATTCTCCTGGAAAAAGCATTTCAAAGCTGCTTGTGATAACTATTTTGATATCTACGTTATAAGAATGGGAGTGGTATTCACTGTGTTTATAAAGAAAGTGGAATCTTTAGATTCTACCTAAAGATGTACAGTGGAAGAGGAATAGGCAATATCAACAAGGTGAACCACAGAAATTTAAGTTAACTGAGGGAAAAATAGTGCATAATTAGAGTGATGGAACACTGGAAAAGGTTGCCCAGATTGGTTTTAGTTTCTCCATCCCTGAAGATAAGCAAAACTCACCTAAACAAAATACTGAGCAACCAAACTTGTCCTTGAAGATAGACTGAGCTAAATACAGCTTTGGAACAGATAATCTCCAGAAGTTTCTTCCCACCTGACTTTTTTTTTTTTAAATTGGGTACCTGAGTTCCTGTTTACTCATTTGGGAATTATCTACATGAAAATAATATTATTTTGAGTTGTTTGCAATGAAACTGCTCAAGGCTTTTGCCAAAGGGACAAAGACTGAACAAAAAAATTGGCAAATGTTAATGAGAGTTAGAGATGTAGAATATTTTAGCAGATAAAATAATTTAAAAACAGACAGCACACTGGACTTGGATGGCCCAAGGTTCATAAAGGAAAACTAGGACTCAAGATGATAACAAAAGTAATTCCCTCTGTTTCTGAAAAATGTCAGAGAAGGCTATAAAATCCTTAGTCTGCCAATGAAAGCTGTCGTAAATTTTAGTGTTTTATTGATATGCAAATACTTTCTAATATTCTATGCTGAAATTCTATCAGTGTTGTTTCAAAAACTTGCATTTTTTTTTCACACTGCATATGGTGAATTACTATAGTATGAGATCAAAAGTGCTTTTCAGCTTTTAAGTCATCTGAGGAAAATACAGTCACTGACCCTTTACACAAAATAAATATAATTCTTGAAAGTCAATCCATTTTGAGACAATACACAAGTTTCTGTTCCAACATGAACTTACAAATGCCTTTAAAAAGGTGTACAAAGCTAAAAAGGTTCAAATAGAACCTGAGAAACAGAAAGTATTTATGAATATACTGATGTGCTTAAAAACAGCAGACCACCATGTCAGGTTTAGGAGCAGTTCTAGTTGAAGTATTCAGAATAATTCTATTTATCTGCATGCCAGTGAGGAATGAGAGACAGCTCCAGGGTCATTCATGTCAGAGGTAGATTGAATTGTCCTCTGGAGATGACTTTTTACTAGGCTAAGCTAAGTAGTTAAAACTAGCTAAGAAAGGAGCTTACTCCTCACTCAGGATTTCCATGTTAGTCAAAATGAATCCAGGCTTAACTTATCATATGGAATAGCCTTTTTCTGCATCAAGAACTGACATGAGTAGTAGCATAAAGCAACTCTACAAAAATTAGTGGGGTAAAATCTGAAATGGTTACCTAGTTGCAGCAAAATTATTGGGAGAGCCCTATGATATTTTTTTTATAAATTATGCTGTTAAAACTATTTGAGTAGAGCTATAACAGAAATGTTTGACACAGCTAGGGCCAGAATCAGGCTCTGAGCCTTTATCTGAACCCATACCTATGGGTACATCTCCATCAGTTTAACGATGGATCAATGGCTGCTCATCGCTACTGAGGTCAAACTGCGCAGCACACTTCTCCATGCAGCTGAATTATTTTCTGTGGTAAAATAGGATAATTTCAACCATGCTTCCAGATTAGAGTAGCCAGTGGTTTATAATACTATTCAGACTATGACGGATGTTTATTGGAAACACACAATACTTGACAAAGTATATGACGCAGTCTAGGTCCTTTCTAGTTTAGTTACACAGATGGATCATAAAATGTAGTTTGGCAAGGAGAGGTTGTAGGACTGGGATGATACTCTGCCACAGATTTCTCTAAATTATACTGGATGAAAAAAATGCTGGGGAGATGATCTGTGGCATCTACTATTGGTCACCTTCTTAATCAGGTCCTAAAAGTTGTTCACAAAGATTAAGGTGTAATGTTCTCACATAAACGTCATTTTTTCAAAGAGACTTTCTTATTCTGGCAAATTTTCTGTTCCTTCCTAAAGCCTTTTGTAAGTTGTTTTTCAGCTTCCTCATACACAGGTACCACAGATGCACTGGGACCCAGTACCTGCCTATAAAGTGAAAGTGAACACAGTGTAGTCTGGAGAGGCAGAGAGCAAGCCAGTAACACTGCTGCTTGATTTGATTTCTGGTCAGTGGTGTGATTTCCCCAAAATGAACTGTGACATTTCCTACAGCTGCCTCCTCAGCATAGAAAATAGGATTCTGCTCACCTGGAACTGCCACAAGGGAAAATGTTCACCAGCTCTAGGTTTGTTCACAATGTAACACAAAAAATTCTATTCAACTCTGTGATACAGCTCAATCAGAATGATTGCTTTTTGAAAAATAGAAAGACAACACATAAAAATACATGAGGAGGACCCATTCTTGTTAACATTTAATATTTTTATATAAACATAATCTTTCCTCAAGATGAGTTTAAGATTGCAATCTTCTTTTGTAGAGATGCAAAAGTTAACGGAAAAAAATTACTAAATGAGCATCTTCCTGATGGCATTTCTGTGTGCATTAGTAGAGACATCTGCATTACTTTTCTTTTCACCTTATTTTTTAACATATATATAATTTTATTCCGTTGATTTGGTTGACTTGCTTCACCACTCATTTCACTACTAAAAGAGCTCCAAAATGGTCAATAAAATAATAAAAGTTTCAAATAAAATGCTCCCTAATAGTGACAATTTCATACAACTAGATCCAAATTTTTGTAAAACATGATGCATCTGTTTTTCTTCTATAAAATCCATTTACTAGAGAGTACAATTTTCACAGGAAAATCACATAATGCTTTTTGATGCAAATATTTTATCAAGAATTCATAGGCAAGCTGATTTGATGGATTCTCCTTACAAAGAAAGTTCAAATTTTTTTTTAATTAATGCCTTGAAATGATGGATACCTCAAGTTATAGGTACAAGAGCAGCTTAAAATATCTAGTTTTGTACCATGGAATGGTAACATACTGTACTTTTTATTGACCTGCAGAAACAGGTTCATATATTTGTGGATTCTCATTTATTATTAGATACATTATTAGCTAAGTGTTTTAAAGGTTACTTCTGTCAAATAATAAAATACTAATTTGATGGTCTATTTTTCATTTTTACTCATAAAAGTAAAACTGTATGGAGATAAATGGCTAAATCCTTCAAGGCTAAGTCCAGTTGAAAAAAAAAATATTGGAGATAATACAAATCGTTTGAGTATAACAAATAACTGCATTAACACTCAGGAACTTTTTTGAGTCAACTTTAAAGCAGAATGACCCAGCCACCACAGAAGTTGAAAGAAGGCTTTCCTCTGACTGGTATGGAAGAAAACCTGCTCCTGAAAAACATCCTGATACCTTGACAACTTCTCCAAAACACATCAGATTTGATATTCTGTGTATGTACCATACCACTGAAACCACATATACTTCTGCCACCACAGAGCAGGAGTTTTAGGAATGATGGATGAAGTGTGCCACTGAGAGAAGTTGCTGCCTCATCTCCAACATGTTCAGAGACTTGTTCAATTGACTTAAAACCAAGTTATGTTGCAAAAGAAAATTGTAAAAGTTAAATCACTTTGTTCAATATGAACACCCATTTGCAATGGCAAAGATTTGTCTTCTAAACCCTTATTAAAAGTTCTGCCTGTATTACAATGAATAAAATCATTGTTTGAATTAAACTGCATGTCATGATGGTCTTAAAAGAACAATCCAAGAAAAGCATTCAAATAAAACAAGTTGAAAATATTAAACTATCATAACTTAAAACACTTACCAATCTCTCAGTAATATTTTCATGCCGGTCTTAACGGCAGTTGGGGCCTGGGGAAAAGAGAAAGCAAAAAGATTTGTCTCAGTTGTTTTATACAACAAGGTAGAAGTCAGAGGAGGGTGTCAGTGAATCAGATGCCTCAGGTCATTGGAGTCACCTCCAGCACATCAGTGCAGCTTCTCAAGCTCTCTGTGATGACACAGATTTACACAAGAGTATCTCAGAGCAAATATTAGTGCAGAAATTCATGGGTTTGTAGTCTTATATTTTCTGTAATTGTCTTTATGATATGTAAGCTGGATTTTTTTTAAACTATTAGAAACTATTATTATTTCCTAAATCATACTACATATGGTGCAAGTCAGATATCTTGAACCAATTTCTACTTTTTAGCTTTTATTTATCAGGCAAATTGAACAAAAAGATTTTAAACATGGCTAAAAGTTTTTTGGTCTTGTTTTTGTGAAACGAAAGCCACTGAACTGATACAAAAGTTAATAAAAGAGTGGCTGTAACAGTTAAAAACACAAGTCTTGGTTTTGAGAACAATAAACAATACCTTAACTGTCGGTTCTTTAGGAAAGATAAAGATTCTTGTAGATAGAATTTTACCATAATTGAGGAGACAGGATATACTAAAACTATTATAAATATTCAGTGATAAGGAAACATGAACTCAAGATGCTTGTCTCTTTTCTGAAATATGGTGTATTTGGTTAGAATCCAATTCTGACCAGTAAAAAAAATAAATACTTATGGTAACCAAGTAAGACACTCCTAGCCTATAGGGTATATGCAAAGGTAATGGGTCTATTCTCTCTTCATGTTCAGGCATCATGTGACTCTCCACAAAGCTGTGGAGAGCCTGGTAATTATCTTTATAAGAAAATTAAGATAATAATTATTAAAATAAGATTACATTAATTTGGTGGGCATTAGTGCATTAGTAGTACTCAAACTGAAAATAGAATCAAGCTATTTCTCTGGGTTTTCAGATGATGTTCTTTTCAAAAACTGATCAGCTTCACCAAAATTTATGTGTTAGACAAGAAATCAGCCAAATTCAACATGGCTTTAAGCGGCACTGAAATATTTAAATTAACTGAAACAAATTTAATGAGAGCAGTGAAGATGCTAAATGTTATTGGACTAAAATGCCAGCTACTTGTAAACACAATGGACAAATAAGCTTCTTCAAATCCATTATTTCAGAGTATTAAGGCTTTTATAGGAGAAGATGGAGTCTTCTATATACAGGCGTTTAAGAAACTGTCACTAAAGCCATTATGATACTTTAAATAGTGACAACAGTAAAAAAATGGCACTCTACAGAATGTAATCTCAGCTCTGTTTTTCATTAATATCATTCACTGTATTAGACCTGTAGTCTGTGTAGAGAGGCTTAATACTTTATCTGAAGAAATCCCACTCAGTTTCCTTCACAAGCAGATAATGACAGGAAGTATTCCTAACAGCATTAGCCATTTACAAACACTGGTAAGTATTATGGGATTTTATTCCAACATCATTTTATGCTTCTGTGGTTCACACCTTTAATGAATTAGATTACATTTCTAGTAGGAGGCTCTGTGGGATAAGAATGTCAACTAAATATCTGCTTAAACTGTTTTCAAGCTTTTTACAGATTCTTTGCTTCAAACAAGCTGATCACATCATAAAAACACACAGACAAACATAACGAATCTGTGTAAATAATCTGGGTTTTTTCCAGCTCTGTATCAACCTTAGAGCTAAATTTTAATTAATTATTACTCATGATGGCTTATTCTTGTAAGAGACAACAAATTTAAGGAGATTGGTCTGAGGAGTTTAATATGTTTCTGTTTGGTTTATTCCTGTTATCCATTACATTTTGATTTCAAAACCTGCTCTGAAGGTACATCTGCTCAAGAGATGGTTGTGGATGTGTGTCATTATTAGTCTTTTTTTTTCTGTAACTCATACCAAGCAATTCTCTCAATATTTACCTCTGCTACACAGCTATTTACAATGAAAACTGATACTTATTTTCAGCATGGCTAACCACACACTGAAAATAATGGGGTAGGAATAGCACCAAACAGAGGGAAGAACCATCAAATACAACAGAACAGTTGTGAATGGAGACATGAAAGGCAGAAAAGATTCAACCTACACAAAAATTAAGAAAAATAAATGGGTTTGATGAATTTATTGCCCTCTACAACTTCCTGAATGGCAGCTGTGTCAAGATGGGGGTGAACCTCTTCTCCCAAGCAACTAGTGATAGGACAAGGGGAAACAGCCCCAAGTTACACCAAGGTAGGTTCATGTTGGACATAAGGGAAAATCTCTTCACCGAAAATAGTGGTCAAGCTTTGGAATAAGCTGCCCAAGGACGTGGTGGAGTTGCCATCTCTGGAAGTGTTCAAAAGAGGAGTGGATGTGGTACTTTGTGATGTGTTTTAGAGAGCATGGTGATATTCAGTTAAAGGTTGGACTGATCTTGAAGGTCTTATTGAATCCTAATGATTTCATGCCAGCTGGTTTATTTTCTGAAATATTTCCCAAAAGTCATGGAGCACTCAAAAGTAGGGCAGGAAAAAAAGCCATATACGGTTTTATGGAACAATGCTGTGTCTTGGTTTGAAAGACAGATGTCTGCTAGGGAGGGCAAGACCTCCCTTTGGAATGGAGAATTCAAACCCTATCCCTTCGAATTATTAAAACTTTGATATTAAGTCAGCTCTCAGGCAAGGATATGGGGATAGGAATAACAGCTCTTTACTAGTATGTATAACAAGGCAAACAAACAACAACAACTACAGCATTAATGATAAACAAAACCCGGAACCTCGAGGGGCTTTTGTTTCATAAAAGTTCGGGGCAGTCTGGTCTCGGTGCAGGGCTCCCTTGGTGCTTCAGCACCAAGCTGGAACGGTGGAAGATCCCGGGCTGGTGTGTGGGATGTACCAAAGCTCCGCGGTGGTAGCTGGAAGGGCAGGGATGTCCTGGCAGGGCCGGGCAGTGCGGGGACACAGCGTATCCAAAGCGGTGCCGAAGGAAAGCGGTGACAGTGGAACAGGGCCGGCTCAGCCCAGCAGGGCAGGAGGAGGCGAGCTCAGAGTCCCTGGGCACACGAGGAGATGATGGGAGATTTCCTCAGGAACGGACCCGGTGATAGCAGTGAACTCCTCTCACAGCACGAGCAGCCTGACCGTCCTCTCTCCGATGCCGAGAGCAAGAGAGCGAAAACTGTCCCCGCGCCTGCCCTTTATCTCCCAAAACCTCGCAGTATCACCTTTTTCCCCTCCGAGGGAAAAACTCCCTGAGACCAAAAAAAGTCTGTGGCCCGGTGCTACACTCTCCTTTGGCCACTTCTTTTGTTTTGGTCAAGCACCCATAAGTACCCAGCAATTAGTCTCCTACCGACTTTGTGGGAAAAAATTCTATAGGGAAAAAGAAAACCAAATCTAACCCCCAACATGCTGTTACCCAAGAAAGTGGTTAAATGTCCAAACAGTGTTTTCTGTCTCTGACGCTTTTGAATTATTATGAACATAATCGAGGTCAAAAAAAGGTAGAAATTCTTTTGAGTGGAAAATTAGCTCCCACTGTCAGATTGTAACGAATCTGTTTAGGTGAGTGTTCAGTAAGTCCGGGGAAAGACTGGCATCTGAGATACCCCTTGATTGTTTTTATAATTAAATGTAACTCAGAGAGAAGATGTGAATTCCCAGCATTTCACCTTTACTTTCACTTCTGTATTGCATTCTTTATTCTCACATTTAGCTGATAGTTGTGATTTGTATCCTGTCTATTCATATATAAAAGTTTTACTGAGATATCAAAGAAAAACCCCTTTGTTACCTCTTTTATGTCCTTCTGCCTGCAATAATAAATACTGATGGTTCACCAAGTATGATGGAAAACATATTCTCCCCTTAAATTAACAATTACTAAAACAATCTATGTTAAAGCCAAAGAAGATTCAATTATAAATTGCTTAGATAAAATAGTAACCACATTAAAAATGTGTTATGAAGAAGGTAAAAATAGAGAAAGTTGCACTTGAACCATTGCAATGATGAGGAAAAAGCCAGCTGGCAGGAGTGACCACACTTCATATAACAAATCACAAAGGACATTTTAGAGACATCTGCCACATGCAAGGGTCTGTTAAAAAGGCAAGAACAGCAACAACCACAAATAATGCGTCAGTCATGCCCTGGTACTAGTTCTGCTTCAAAGAATGTATTGTTCTAACACCAGCACCGCAGCATAGGTTAATTACCATACATAACTTAATTAGCCATAAATAAGAAACATTTTTATTAAGAAACCAGGGGGGTTACAGTTAGGATATACTGTATTTCAGTTTGCTGATACAACCTTGGATCAGTCTCCTTGTGCACACATACCATGAAAATCCTGAATTACACTAGCGAGCCTCAGCCAGTTCACAGACAAACAAGGGTAAGGAATTGCAGTTATTTTTGCACAGGCTCTCTTTTTTTTCTGCATAAACCAATTATTGATGATCTCATGTCACTCCTCTGGTCTTCTGTGTGAGTGTAAGAGTACAAGATCTGTTCCTTTGATTATTCTGAAATTCTAAGTACTTTTGGTGGTGGTGGGAAAGCTTTAAGTAATCATTCACTGTTTGAACTATATAATCTAGAGAGAATCCGTTTGCAATAGAGGACCACAGGGATGGGATTCATTTTATCTACAATTAATCACAAAAAACTTAAGCTCTTAGTCTAAATTAGGCTTCTAATTTCTTTCTATAAGTGATGGAGAGAGACAACCAATTCCAGATTCGTTCAATCCTAAAATAGACAATTAAGATAAATGAAGGACTGTCTGGGCAATCCTGTCTCACTTAGCTGGCCTCATGACTGGCTTAGACAAGACCCCTAACATTTATATGGTTAATATGACATGATTGATTCTACCTCAAAATACACAGATCTCACTTTTCTTTCATGTCCTACCATGTGTTTGCGAGGGAGCATTAAGTGTCTAGATGAAAATAAATTGTAGGCATTTTCATAAGGATACTGTAATAGATGTGGTCATAAAACCATGCAGGAAAAGTGAGGAAGTCTTGGTCCATTTGTCAGCAAGGGACGTGGATATTCCACTACAATAGTTATTTGGATTAAGACTGAATAACCATCTCTGCTGAACAGAATAAGTAATTAGTACTAATCAGACAATTAATGATTCTGATGTAAGTCTAAGGTCGGCTTTCAATGCTGTAGAAGCACACATATGTAAAACTAAAATGCAAATGAGTAAAAGTAGGATTTCTGCATATTACTTTTAACACACATAAGTAATTTTCAACCCATTACTAGATAATTATGAATAATGATAAACTATTTAACAAAAACCTCAAATTTCAGAGGGAGAGATGGTGTCTAGCCCTTTTTTGGCTAAAATTTTAAATTGCTCTCCAAAGATACAGAACAAAAACCTGGAGATTAATTCAGGTTTCTCATGCATGACCTTAGTCCCATGGCCCTCAGGAGAGGCCAGTATAACAACAGGAACAGGCTTCCAACATTCTGTTCACCCACGCAGGTAACATATACTTGTTTTGACAGAAATACACCTTAGTATCAAAAAAACTAAGTTTTTAGGTGCCTGCAATGCTGGCAATAACCAAAGTGGCATTTGAGAAACTTTGGCATTCACAGATTCATATAGTCTTATGAAACAGTTTTGGTTTGGAAGGGACCTTAAAGATCATCTAATTCCAACCCCCCTGCCATGGACAGGGACACCTTGTTCATCCAGCCTGGCCTTGAACACTTCCATTAAATCTCCATTTATATGTAAAAGTCATGTAGTGTGGGGATGCATCTGACCAAATCGAGATATTATGCTGAGTGTATGACATGGTTAGTCATAATATGTCAACCATGATAGTGGTTTTTTCAGTCTTTTGCAGCATATTGCAAGTTTTGCTGTAATTCCTTTAGTCAACAGCAGGTCTTATTTTTCAAATCGAAACATTGTGTTAGAAACTTCCCAGACATAAATGTTTAATAGCATGAAATTATATAAAATATATTATTTGCATTTACTAATGCAAGAATAATAATTTAAACTTAAGATTTTTGAGAACTACGGCAAGAACGAGGAAATATAAAATGGGAATCAGCTGTCCACAAGATAAAATATCTGATTTGATGCAAGAAATTAATTCTGTTTAGCTCCTATGAGCTCATAAGGAATAGCTTACATAAGTGACAGAGTGGAAGAAAAAAGCAAAATAATGTGCTGAGACCTGCTGTCAGGGAACAGCACCTTATCAAGGCACAAAAGAGGTGTCTGAAAACATAGAAATTCAGACTATCCTAATTCATGAGCTATCTGATCAAATCTCACTTAGTAGCTTTGCTTATGTATTGACATGCCAATATTTAAGACACAAATCTCCAAGCAGACATTCCCTTTCCCTTCTCCACTGAACTGGTGGGTGGGATGGCATTGTCCCCTTAACCAGTGCAGCTGATTGAGGGAGTGGCAGCAACCTCCAGCTGACATGGAGCACATGTTAAAGCCACTTCTACCCTGTGCTATCATGCATACAGTGGGATTTCTCTCACTTAGTTTTTGATGCCTTAGAGAAGACACCTGCATTTGGGATAACTACTTGAGCCTCCACCACTGGCACTGGCAAGAAACAGGCAGTTTTCAGAGCTTAACTGCCTAATCCTTACATAGGCAGTTCTCACCTTCTGCTTACACAAATCTGTTCCCACTTTTATTTCAAACCTCTCTACCACATTTCTCAACCTGGAGGAGCAGCTGCACCTCCTGTAAGTCAGCAGATACAAATAGATGTGGACTGCTGAAAGCTTGCTACTGTCTTACATTTACTTATATTTTACCTGGAAAGAAAAAAAAATAATAATAATAAAAAAAAAACAAACACACAAAAACCAGAAAAAAAGATAAAAATATAAAAAGAAAAGTACTGGGTTTGTTTTCCTCAGATACAGACAGTTATTTTGGAGCCCTTAATACAGTAACCAAATATTATCCCACATAAGACACTTTTACAGTTTTTGTGATAACCTCTTCAGCAAAAGTTGACTGTTGTTATCAAAAACATTTTAAAAGACTTAAAATACAGCTTGACATTGATTTCTTATCCTTTTACTGGTTGTTTCATTAGAATTTTAGTCCTTTCATGTACTAAATCTAGTTTTGTGCCTTGAAGCAGAGATGTTATCTTGCCAATGGAAATGTTTTTTACACCTCTTTCCTCCCTCTTTTTCAAGCATGCAAGTAAAAGATACAAATAGCTTAAAATGAAAATGTTTGCTCAGCAGAAAGGACTGGTGCATGTAAGGAGGTATTTTTCTGATTAATTCTCCCACCTAGAAATTTCCAGAGCTTGCTCCTTATGGCTGTATCAACCTTTTAACAGATGTATTTGCTGCTTGATCACTTTGTTGTTTTTTTGTTTTATGCTTTTCTTTTTTTTCCTGATGCTTTGGGGTACATGTTTAATTGATATTTTATACTCTTCACATAGTCTTGTCAGTGCTGAGTGTATAATGTCCTTGTTACCAAGGGGTGGGAAACTCACTTCAGAAGATCCCAAGTTTGCCTGACCTTGTAAGGTACAGACCTTAAGAGCCTGCTTATTTTATATAAGAAAAAGAAAATAATTGCTCCCTTTAGATATTTTCCCCTGACTATGCAATACATACACCATCCTTTTCTGTCTGTAAGAAGATTTTTTTTATTGTTGATGATTTAATCATCCTCCTCTTCATTGTCATTATGGTAACTGGGGGCTTTTGCTGAAATGTCTGTGCAAAACCAGTTTAAAGACAGAAGGTAAGAGAAAAAATCTCACCCTGAATACTTGGTACTTTTCTAAGAAAGAGCAGGAAAGTAGCTGGAGACCTGAGGCACGTTTGGACTGCAGAGCCAGTGAAGCATAGGAAGACATGAGCTTGCTTTTAAAGCTGCCTCAGATACCACAAGCACCCAGAGAAGACCATGGGCTAATTTTTCTTAAGTTCTCTGTTTCTCTCGGCTTCCTTGGCACAGCTGTTTCCAGAATGCGAGCTGGGGACAGGCATTGATGTGCAGCATTGCAACACTGACCAAGCTTAATGCCAAAGGAAAATCGCATCTGCCCCAGCATACTTTGTTCTGCATCCCATTTCCTTAGCGTGGATGTTCAAAAGGAACTGTCAGGCTGCAGAGATCTAAAGTAGAAATGAAATTAATGTGTTAAAGGATTGCCTTACAGTTAAGGTTCTCTAGAGCATGACCCTGCAGCAAGGTTCATGCCATGCATGGTGCCCACTTTATCCAAGAAGCCAGGACAGCGTTTTCATCAGGAAAAGCACAGGTGTATCATGAATTTATACTACAAGTACCCATCTGCCAAACAGATGTTCAAAGTTATAAAACCCAGGAGAAAACCAGGCAGCTTTTGTCAATCTTGAGTGTTGCATTTTGAAAAACATTAGTTAAAAAGAGTCTTTTGGTAACTCCATAACTACACTCAGCTGTTCATTTCTTTCTAGCTGCTGTAATTGATAAGCCTTCCCATTATCTCCAGATCTTTAGTTATTAATTCTTAAAAAAAATAAATTAAAAAACAGAAGTATTTTCTATTTTAAGATTAAATGCAGTTTTGCGTGTTTCAAAAGTAAGCCATGAAATACATTCAACATCTCTGATTAGCTGTTCTCTCCCAGAAAACAACGCCAACCTTACCAATGCACAGGCAGAACAATGTGCCTCTTTCACTTTTCATCTTTCAATATTCAAACAATAAATGACTGTCCTAAAGGATTCATAAAATTTAAAATTTAAAGAGACCATTAAACCATGACATCTAAATGCCACGCTTTCACCCAGTAAGCTTAGACTAGACTCATTAATTGTATTTAACTAAATCATTATACCAGGAGTGTCCCTATTTTTGACTCAAACCCACTGAGACACAGAGAATTAAGTAAATTCAATGGTATTTTTTAGAACCCTATGGCAGCCACTTGTAAACATCTGTAACTAAATTTCAGTTCTACCTGCAGCATCTTCTTCTATCTATTGTTTCCTTTCACAACATTGAAAGGAAAGTACATTGCATTACCAATCAAGCAAAAGTTTAGTGTGGAGACTGTAACTCATGGTTACTATGGTACCATGGAAATGCTGATATTTTCCTTTTCAAGACTGGAAGTTATTTTCCCTTTCATGACTGAAATTATTACTAGTTTCGAGGAATTATTTTTTTACGCAGGGTTGTTCAAAGAATTCCTTTATAGTTCCACTCTTGGGAAAACAAGAGCTGATGATATTAGAGGATCACATAGAAAAGCCACAGATGTAAAAATTCTTGCGGGATTCCTGGAGCATTACTAACAGAACCAGTGAAATGTCTCTCTTATCCCTCCAAACTCTATCATGACATTCAGGTTTAGGGGAAAAAAAAACCAAAACAACAACAAAAAAGATCTTTTTAAAATAGACTTCCCGTTTCACATAAGTAAATTACCTTATCTTTTAATAATTGATTGATTATTCACAGTATTCATTAATAGAGCCCAGTGGCTACTTTTGAGAACAGCCATGCCTCGTGTTTCATTTTCTGCCACAGGTGGTACTTGCTAGGGAGCTATTATCCAGATATGTGAGACAACACTGATTTATGGTATCTGTATTTGGGAAGGATGGACAATGAGAGAATTAAGCAACTTGTCCATTTCCCACTGAAGCAGAGCAAATCACTTTTTTTTTTTTTTTTTTTTTTTAGTATTCTCCTGTGTCATTGCTGTAGCAATCTGAGTACTTTATAATTTTAGCTATGATTGCTTATCTACCCAGTTTATGTTCATGGTGAAGATATACAACTGCCCTCATTTTTACAGAGAAAGAAAGAGGGAGAGAGCAGAAGCAAGTGAGGGAAAGTCGGCACCAGTTGTCTGAACAAGAAGCTTCTTTATGAGATGTGAATTTTTGGCATGTTTCTATAGTGACCTTTAGAAAATCATGTTGCTGAGCTGCTCCAGGGTGTTAACTATTACTGTATTTAATATACCTCGCAAGAGTGGAACAAATATAATTTTAATTTGCTTTGCATTACACCCACTGTTAAAAAATGGCATTACTATAACAATGACTCTTTAGTTTCTTCATTTGTAGCTAAATTCATAAATCTCAGTAACTATAAATGTACCTCAAGGTCAGAGTTACTACAATAACCCATTCATTTTGTTTTCCTTTCACTAAATCCATTATCTGAACAAATTATTAGGTGACCTTTTTAGTTACAGCAATTCAATAAAACTTACATTAGATGGAGTTTCAGGAACATTAGCCTAATGTGCTTTAAAAGATCACCTTCTCTGAGCAATATAATAAGTTTGTGTGAAAAGCATAAAGCATGTAATATGTAATAAAATCCAGCCTCTAATGAACCATCTAGAAAAACTGACTCATGTTATAATTCGATGGAAACTCTCCCTTAATTAATGGATCAGAAACCAAGAGTAACTACTGGCTGTCACTTTTGTTTTTCCTTTTAAAATGCATGCTCCTGATTTATACTTTTCAAGAAATTACAATTTAAATGACCTTGGTTACAAGATTAATATTATAAGAAAAGATATACTTAAAGCTAATTAAAAAGGGGTCTCTGATTACTAGTTAGTACCAAGTGCACTAAGATACTGCCTAATTTTTCAAAGTTGTCAAGACCGTAAAATTAATAAACCATCTTAGGTATTTGATGGATGCTGGTTTTCTTCACCAGATATAAAAAAATACCTTGAGGTCAGCCAGATAAACAATAAATAAAACACAGCTCCAGCTATCAAGCAGGAATTGGGGAAGATTGCATAAGATCACTAAAACCCATGATTTCAATTATGAATATAAGGCATGAATCTGATTCTCTTTGCAAAAAAAACTGGGAGCAATCACTCAAAGAAACCAGCTGAAATTCACTACTTCTTGTGCTTCCAGATTGCTGTCAACAAAACTAGTTTAATTTCTAATCAGTCTAGGGAGGTCTGTATGCAGGAGAAGCAATAATAACTTTCCACCAGTTCAGCATCAGCAACCAGTCTTTTCTCCTGCAGATGTATGCATCACAGGAACATGAGCCAATTTGAGTAAAGGTCAGGACACATCAAAATATCGAAATAAATAAGTTCCTCTTGCTGCTAGGGTTTATTGAGCAGACTTGCATTCATTTAGTCTGTGGGCATTTCATTTAGCTCAACATTTTTCCAAATACTTGTGTGTCTGTCGCCCAGTGAACCATCTGGACACCTATAAACTTTTCAGAATCTTCTCTTAATTGCTCATCCACAGGAAAAAAAAAAAAAAGTAGTAATTATTTCCTTTTCCCAATTGGTACCTCTGCTACTGCTTTGAGATAGAGGCACTGAAAATACGAACAAAATTATAGGATATGTTGGAGGATTGTTTTACAATTTACAGATTGGCTGTTCCATCCCTGGAAGCATTCAAAACCAGGCTGGATGGGGCTTTGAGCAACCCGCACTAGTGGAAGTGGTTCCCATCCATGGCTAGGGGTTTGGAACCAAATGGTCTTTAACTTTCACTCCAACCCAAACCATTATAGAACTCTTATTCTGTGAAATAAAAACCAGTTTTAAATTGCAATATTACAGTTAATTAATAAATAGATCAAATGTAAAGAAATAGTTCAATTATGAGGTCATAATGCTGTCAACAACAGACAGAAATTTTTTTTGTTTCTGTGAAGAAGCCAATTGCATAACTTATGTGTCATCTCCCACAGGCCACTTTCATAATAGCAAACAGTGCATTAAGGCAGTGATCTCTTTGGTTACCCTATCAATAACTTCACAGAACTTCTCTGCTAATTTTTTGTGTAACATATTTATTTGAAATCTAAAGAATGAGAAGAATGTGAGTTCTTATGCTTGGGCTTGATAAGCAAAATCAAAAAATCACCTAACTAATTATTTTCTCTCTTACAGTAGTCAGTAAATATAAATTAAAATACATTTTGAGAAAAAAAGGTATAAAGAATACTCAGTTTTCAGTTAGAGGTTTCATAATCATTTATCACTCTAAGCACACTTTGATGTATGGCTTCCACTATGCCCTCTCATGTAATTTTTTTCCCTTGTAGATATAAGGGATAGATAGATATCTTTTTTCTTGTACTTTTATTTATTATTGTCATGTAAATTATTGAGATATGTTAAATGGTCTGTTAGCTTTCCTTGTTGTTCTGTGAAGTTTAAGAGATTAAAGAAGTTGATTGTTAGAGAACTGCTTAAAATATGCTATGTTGCATGTTGAGAGAGATCAACCAGTGATCTGTGCTTATTTTTCTTAAGTGAAGAATCACCAATCCACAAATGTAATTCAAAAACCATTCACTTTATCATATGCTTTGCATATTTTTCTCAGATCATAGGCAACCCAGCCCAAGATGAATTTTTAATGTCACGTTATTTAAGCTATCTCTACTTTTCATTATTGTCTAAAATATTAATATAATTTCATATATACCCTTTTAGCTCATATGGGAATTCATACATCATGGTCAAAAATAATGTGTTTCTTTTGTTTTTTTCTTTCCCGTTGCTAATAATAACCAGTTTCAATTAGAAAAATAGAGGTCTCCTTTAACTATTTTTAAGTCAACTATTTTTATCATGCCAGATAAAATCTTTGAGATTGCAAATTTGTGCAGGAAACAATAATGAAAATTTTAAAGTTTGATTATATTTATTCTCTTTAGTAATGGAGTAGATCTTAAAAATTTCAGACGGGAAAATCAGAAAAAAAACCCCAACATTTTATAAACAAGGTAATAAAATCATATATCCACTTATAATTCAATTGTAATAACACTGCAGCTTGACTGGAATAATACAGTATTAATACAATATGAACCATCAATAACAACTATCAATCTAGGAACTAATATAAAAGCTCCATCTCTTAAAAATATTCTTGAAAGAAAAATCCATATATTTTCTTTCAATTGCAATTAAACTTCCCAGGAATAACCACAATGTTTGTCCAATATGAACACAACCTGCTAAAAATTTCTAAAATACTTTTCCTCAAACCTTATTTTTGTCATTGGAATAAATCAGACACAGAGTTGTTTTTGAGAATACATTGATAATTTAAGTGCTACAAATAGTTGCACATAGGTAACAGAGATGCCAAGGAGAAAGCAATGCTGCAATCCTGAAAGACTTTGCAGCTGTTGATCCAAAATGCAAAAGTGTTTGGCAACTTAAAGGATGAAGCTGTGTTTACTAATTTTCTAGCTGGGAGGTTAAATAGGAAAGAATCAACTCCAAAACATATGTGAGCAGTCTGGCTTACCCACTTCTGTAAGTCCCTAAACAGCTGGTGTGGAGAAAACCTCCTGTCCTGTTGCTAGGCCACTGATGGGGATGAAGAGTAACAAAGTCAGTAACAGTTTTCAAAGATCTCTCATGTAACTATATGAAATAGAAGTCTTCAGGGAAAATCTCAGTGTGGATTGGTCTGGCCTTTTACTGAAATGGGGAAAGGTTAGGAGTTTTAGCAGATGCCATGGCAACTAACTATCCATAGAGGTTGTTGATGTAAATAAATTTATGAAGTCCATCTTAATAAAAGAATAGGTTTTAGAGGGGCTGAGGACATCCTCTTAGATGGACATCAAAGAAAAGGAGGACATCAAACAAAGAAGAAAGCCTAGTATAACTGGCAGAGAAAAAAAAGAAGCGTGAAGAGATGGTTGTGATGGATATGTAGGGAAAATACATATAATTTACAACTTTGAAGGCAAACAAGGGAAGCTGGGATTTACTATATACATCAATTTTAAATTTAGGGACAAGCACATGGACGAAACAGAAGGCACCACAGTATGGTGACAGTCATTTGACTGAGCTGGTCAGCGTCAAGTCAGTATCAAAGGACAGTACCTCTCTATCTATCAGCATGGGGGGTTACTTTAAAAAAGAAAAAGAGATCTTAACAAATTCATGAAAAGACATCCACCAAAGATAACTGCAGGCAAGTCCAGACCCCAAATGTTTTGAGCCATCTGGGCTGCATTACACAACCATAATGAACACAAATACAGATAAATTTCATGCACTGAGACCTGAATTACTGGGGAAAAATGGTAGTTTGTGGGCTTTGTGGGTTTGGATTTTTTGGGTGTCTTTTGTTATCAGGTAGGTTGTTTCTTTTTTAAAACAAACAAGTAAATCCAAACAGCATCAGCAAAGTAGCAATTTCACTTCTGCAACCTTCATTCCAGGCCCTCGGGATAAAGCTATACCACCCACATCAAAAATTTTTCCCAGCTAAATTCTCAATAAATGCTGTAGCATGCAGCAATGAAAACAGTTTTTTATGTAACACCTCTTTAGATAAGGGAGTCTCCATTTCTATCTCGCCAAATCTTGTGTTCTCCCTTCTTGCTGCCCTTCTGTCTTTCTCTCTGGTGTTGCTCTTTACCTTCCTCTCCTATAGTTTGCTGTCCATGCCTGATTTGATCGAGATAATTCCTATGATGCTGTTCATCTTTTGGACTATTCTAAGACAATAACTATTGACAACTACTTGTTGTCCAGAGATATTGTAAACTTGTGATGGCCTCACTCTTGGAATTGCTCAAGGCTGGGCTGGATGGGATTTTGAACAACCTGGTCTAGTGAAAAATGTCCAGAACAATAGGAAGCAGATCTTTAAAGTTCTTTCCAAACCATTCTATGATTCTATTTATTGGTCCGAGATCCCTGTCATTATATCTTAGTAGATATATATGTCCTGATTTAAACATTCCATAGCTCCTTTTGAGGTTTTCAGAAAACAGAATTATATAAGAAATATCAGAGACGAAAAATTTAGAGAATACTTTTCCCACTCAAAACATATTTCATAGCTTTGCTCTTCAGTTATCCCTGTTAGAGAACTATCTCTTCTAATATTCACTTGCTCAAATACAAATTCCAGAGTTTCTAAGATGTCAGGATAGGACTGAGTTTTTTATTATTGATAACAAATAAGTGCTTATTTTTTTAGCTTATAGCAGTATTTCTACACGTGGTGGCAAAAGCAACTACAAAGCCTTTATGACTGCAAGAATGCTGCATGAACAAAGTATCTGAATTAGGTAGAACAAGAGATTCACTTAGACTCGCCAGAGAACATGATGCCAGTTATTCCAACCTTGGCTCCAAGCTGGGTTAATTTCAGATGGAGTTGGTCCTGGCCTTTTCTGCCTTACTTCTGCATTATTTCATTATTTCCACAGCTGGAGATGAACAACCTCTGTGGGCAATCCTTCCTTCCTTTTGCCCTCACTATGATTTGTGTGCATTGTTTCTTATCCCTTCACTGTGTCTCCCTCAGTCTGTCTGTTTTTTTTCTCTGACCTTTCACTAGGTATTTGAAGACAGGAATAAAACTTTTCCTTTGCTATTTGTTTTTCAGACTGAACAAACCTGTTTCCCCCAGGCATAAGGACAGTACTCCAGATGCAGCCTCACAAGTATCAAACACAGTAAAAAAAATAATTTCCTGCCACTGGGCAGCTATACTTTTGCATGGAGTTATCTTTCAACAGCAAGGGCCCAATTCAATTTCCTGCTCACCAGAATTTCCGGGACACTTTAATGGACATGCGTTTTTCTGCCAGCCCATTCCTGAAACTTGCCAAGATCTCTCTGAAGATTTACCCTGCTCTCCCACATATTAACTATGGCCCCAATCTGATGTTGTCCATATGTTCTCTGAGATTGGTTTCTATCTCATGGGCTACGTCACAAATGGTCAGTGAAAGCCTCTGAGGACTGTCACTTGTAATGGCCAACCGCAACATGTTGAATCCCTAACTGCTACCTTCTACCCAACCTGTTCTTTATCATTTGCCTATTTGCTCATGAGGGAAAGGCTCTGGATTGCTACCATTGCTTTTCTGATTGCCACTGTGTTGATCTTCCTTGCTTAATATCTGGTTTGCTATTTACCTAGGTCATAATTCCTGCCTTTAACTTGAGTTTTATATTCCTGACAAAAATTTAAACATTTGTATCTGTACGAAAGCTGGAAAAAAGATAAAGTTCCTGTCCCATCCCAGTGTAAAAGGGGAGTCAGGGAGGACTCTTTTTGATAGATTTCTCAGACAAACATAAAGCTCAAACACAGTAATATTATATCTAAGAAGTGTTTGTTGATTAAGATAAGTATTCTTACTGAAGGGGAATAGAAAAGGCAGCAGAGAGGGGAAAAGAGAGAGAGAGGAAACCGAACGCCAGGACAGATTGTTACCACTGTACCCTGGGTACCCGTTGGCATCAGCTCAGCAGCCGGAGTGAGGAGACTGAGTCTTTGGATGGGCAGGACAGCCCAGGTGTGCTGGACTCTGGTCGCAGGTGATCAAAGACCTAATATGGTTGTACTGTTAAAATGCCTCAAGCAAAGCCTTCGCAGGTAAAGGCCAGTGGCATGATTGACAAAAGGGAACACGTCACCATCATCTCTGCCCACACCTGGCCTCCATCGTGGCCCACTGAGCCTGAGGGATCCACGGTTGCTGGCCTTGGAAGGACCACACAGAGCTACTTGAGCAGCAAACCTGTTTTGGTCAAAAATCCTGAGGGTCAAACAGCTACCATTCAACCTTACATCACTGCAGCACCACTTCACCGGCGGGGTAGGGATGTTCTGTCTGCATGGGGAGTCCAGGTGGGGTGGATTTTTACAGGGGTCACTGTATTAGAGTGCGTAAGCTATCCCACATTAGCTCTAAAAATGGCTCACTACTCAACCTGTGTGGGTACCACAGTGGTCCCTTGAGAAGGAGAAACTAGACACCCTAAAAACCCTAGTACAGGAAGAACTGGTTCAAGAACACATAGAGCCATCTATGAGCCCTTGTAATACTCTGGTATTTGTTATAAGAAAAGAAGTCTGGTAAATGGAGGTAGCTCCATGACCTGAGAAAGACTGAGTCAGCCATGGAGAGTATGGGCATCCTCCAGCCTGGTATGCCATCTCCCACAGTGATTCCTGCCAACTGGGATATTCTAATTGTGGACCTGAAAGATTGGAGTGTGTGTGCTGGAAGCTGCCATAACTCCACGTAGCTCCCGGGGTGGGCTGGGCGTGATTTCTGAACAGTGGCTAGCTGCGTGTGCCTGCTGTGAGCCTGGAGAACAGGCTGCTCGTGGGGCAGCTACGGCTCCCAGTGTCAGGGCACAGGCAGGGAGGAGGCAGCTGCTCCACCCAGGGAACAGCAGAGCACTGGGCTGCCATGGGGAAGTGGGAAAGAGCAGCAGGACAGAGAAGGCAGCCAGGGAAGAAGCAGGACCGCAGGGAGAAAAAGACCAGGGGAGCAGAGGGTCCAAGCTTACCCTCCTGATGAGCCCCTCTCCCTCCAAAACACCAAAGAAAAATAGCACGTGCTGTGGGGCAGTTCGCTGCTTTTATGTGCTAAGGCTCATCTCATCACCCAGTTTTCTGGGCATTTTTTCCCAGGCATCCAGGATTCTGCCCCACCAGCAACTGGCACATGTCACTTGCAGCCCGGTCGGGGAAGCTGTCTCTGCCCTGATCAGCTGCCAGGCAAAGCCTCCTCAGGAACAGAGATCCCATCCACATGCACAGCACCTAGAGTAATTTTTCAACACATCTATAACACACATTGAGGCACAAATAAAAATCAGATTGGTCCCATTAGTTTCAATTAGCTAATTGGCTCCTGAAGATAAATCAGTGAAGAAATATTTCTTTGTATTTTCCTCTTTTCCACTTCCTAACGCCAATGTATTATCCCTAAGAGTTTTCACTATTTTCTTTGCAGTTCTAGCAATGCTTTTTTTACCTGTTTCATAATGATTACCTGCTGATTTTTTTCATCAGCTTGCCTCATCTAGAACAGAGCACACACTGCTTGCTTTTAGTTAAAGATAACCGCAGTACAATACATTTTCTACTTGATGTAGTCTTGTAACAATCAACGCAATCAACCCTTCAGCTGAGTACCTGGGGTAGCAATGCTTCATTGCAGCACATCTGCCCCCAAAGGCAAGAGAAAGACAGGTCTGAGATAGAGGGAGCAATGATGTAAATGTACAAACGAAAAATATGGGACTCGATAAGCAAGGTCATGCTAGACCATCAAACACTTTCAGATAACTTTACACAAACAGCCAAATATTAAAAATTTAATTCAAAAGGTGCTGCATTATAGAAAAACTTATCTAAAAAAGACAAAGGTTTCTTTTTCCTTTTGTCCTTCATCCAAAGGTATTCAAGGTCCATTTCTTGAACTGTAGCGTGAAGGACATTAAATTATCAGTCAAAGCTAACAGCCCATACACTGAAAGTTTCATTTTACAGCAATGAATATTACATGAAATTTCTTTGAATGCTCTTATAGATGCCCATGCAAAACTTCAATGTCCACAAAGGGGTTTATAAAGCTGCTGACTGAAAACAAACTACAGAAAATGAAACCTATCAAAGGCTGCTTTTTGTAGTCTGTGTCTTATTTGCACTCCTCCACTTTTTATCTATAGATATCAGCTACACTAAACCACCCTGTTCAGTACTCCATATATGTAAATCAGCAGATGAAAAGTCCGATTTACACGTTAGATTTGGGTTCTTTTTTTGTTGTTTGTTTGTTTTTTTTCTTATAGAATTTTTTCCCATAAAGTTGGTAGGAGACTGATTACTGGGTGCTTATGGGTGCTTGACCAAAACAAAGAAGTGGCCAAAGGAGAGTGTAGCACCGGGCTACACCCTTTTGTGGTCTCTGAGAGTTTTTCTCTCCGAGGGAAAAAGTTACCGTGAGGTTTGGAGCAGGTAAAGGACGGGGGTGGGGGCAGCTTCGCTCTCTTGCTCTCGACACCGCAGAGAGGATGGTCAGGCAGCTCCTGCTGCGAGAGGAGTTCACTGCCATCACCGGGTCCGTTCCTGAGGAAATCTCCCATCATCTCCTCGTGTGTCCAGGAACTCTGCACTTGCCTCCTCCTGCCTTGTTGGATCTGGGCCAGCCCTGTCCCGCCACCTCTGCTTTTCTTCAGCACCTCTTTGGGGCTTTTTGCTGCACTGCGTCTTCGCACCACCCTGCCCTGCCAGGACATCCCTGCCCTTCCAGCTACCACCGAGGAGCTTCTGGTACATCCCATCCACCAGCCCGGGATTCTCCACCATTCCAGTTTGGTGCTCCTGGAGCCCTGCATGGAGACCAGACTGCTCCGGGCTTTGTGAAACAAAAGCCCCTCGAGGTTCCGGGTTTTGTTTATTATTAATGCTGTAGTAGTTGTTTGTTTGCCTTGTTATACATATTAGTAAAGAGCTGTTATTCCTATCCCCATATCTTTGCCTGAGAGCCGACTTAATATCAAAATTTTAATAATTCGGAGGGAGGGGATTTGAATTCTCCATTCCAAAGGGAGGTCCTGCCCTCCCTAGCAGACACCTGCTTTTCTAACCAAGGCAACATGTTAAATCAAAAGAGAGTATTTTCAACCTAAAACAGGGCTGTTGTCTGCTACCAAACCTGGGTTAAATCACAATTTTCACTGCAGTTAGTGACAAAACCCTTGTCTTCAACAACATATTTCCAAGTTAAAGACAGCTCTCCCTCACACAAGGGAGGAACCATACCACTCCTTCATAAACAATTCCTTTCCACCTTTGCATAGCATCCTAGGATAACATGTCACAAGGAAAAAGTGTTAATATTTTGCTCAGAGAAAACAAACCAAAACAAAATACCAAACAAACCTTCAGTACTTGTTGATTGTCCAAGGTTCACCTCACAAACTCTTGGCAGAGGCAGAACAATGAACTGCTGAATACTGCATGGAATGGAGATACACACATGATACTAAAGGAAAACAGTGTTTTGTGAGCTGATCATGTCAGACAATCTTAGTCAGTCCTTGACAACACACTTCTGATCTGAGTTCTTATTTTTCAGTTGACAGAAATAACTTTTCTACAAATTTATATTTATTCCATAAACGACCCAGCTGCAACGATGAAGTCAGTGAGTGCACCTGTGACTGCCTCCTACCTGTTCCCCCCTTGATCTGACTGGTTAGTATTAGACTCTTCTCTAGTTAAGTCTGCAAGGTTTACTTCTTCAAATGCCACCTCCTACAAAACTGAGACAGAAGTTTCTGTTCAGGAGCTGTTCACTAGTATTTGTAGTACTTTTCTCTTGCGCTCTAGGGTTGTACAGTGAAAAAAACAAACATGGTTCTAGGGAAGTTGGAGGAGAAAGTCTCCATATATTTCACTGAGCAAGATGAAGAAACTGTGCTTCAGTTTGAAAGCCTGTTGTGAACTGTAGAACTCACCACTTATCACTTCAATACTAAATTTTAATACAAAATAAGAGCAGAAAAGTTTGGTTCTTAGATATATGAAAAGAGGATCATCATGGAAAATTTAGGAATTTAAATTTTTGGCTCTATGAAGCAATTTTAGTATCATTATGTGAACACTGAATTGAGGACCAGCATCATGAATACATCAGTGTTATGATGAAGTCAAACAAAAGCCACAAAAAGTGGCTTGGGGATTGGCAAACAGACAGAGGGTGAAATTTCAGGAGTTTGTCTTCTGAAGCTAGGAAGTGAATCAGGCATTTCATAGTGTTGGTGTAAATATCTCTGACAGCAGCAGCAAGTAGTTCAGTCTTGCTGACAAAAAGTTTGAAAAGTCTCAAAAGCTAAAAGATGTCATTTTTCTAGCAGCAAAAATATTAGGTTATAAGGAAAAGGTTGGTCTTGGCTTTTCCTGGAATTATTCAAGTCAGTTCAATTATGTTCATAAAAACATAGAAATTGTAGAAAGTGTATTAAAATAAACAGCCTGTGTAAATGACAACTGGATTATATCTTGGCTAAAGATCATACCTGGTCTTGAATATATAAATCTTAAGAGTCTTGTGCAATTGTTGCACATAATCTCATTTTTTTTCCAGTTTTCTGCAGAATGTCAGCAAAACCTCAGCCCACAGTTGACATATGAGGTTTTGTCTACCCCTAGTTATTGCATTCCATGTGGTTTAATTAGATTAAGTTGAATGTGGATTACATCTGAACCTTAAAACTCATAATTATATGATCTTTATATAAGCATTTAAGCAAGGGACTATGTTCAAACCCATGTAAGGGTCTGGAATTAGTCCGGAGGCAATATTAGAAAATTCAGAGATAGAGACAGTCAAGCTTTTGTCTGAAAAGGTGACATTGATAGTGACAGGATGACATCTCAGTTTGAGCCATTAACCAGTCTTGGATGAAAGAAAATTATTAAGAGATAAAAAGCAAAAGAAACCTCAATGGGAAATGTGCAGAACTCTTTCATTCCCCTCAGAAATATTTTCAAAAAAAAGGTGGGTGGGGGGGAAAGGCCAGTCATGCGTTGCTACACCTGTAATAACTTTTTCCCTAATCTAAGATATAAAACAAAAAAGCTTTCTGCAATCTGATACTTAATGAAGCTAAAGTGGTGGTTCTAGGTCGATGTTTGGACTTGATGATATTAAAGGTCTTTTCCAATCTTAATGATTCTATGATTCTGTGAAATGTACTAGAAGATGTTGGTGTTGGCTTTTTTCTTTTATTTCCTCCTCTTATGTTTCTCAGTTATTATCCCTGAAGGCTTTCCTAAAACATAACCATATAGTCATTTTGTATATCACAGGATGTCACCAAGCCACCTGTCAGACATGGATTGCTGCTTCTGCAGCCAGACTGCAAGCATAGGTTCATTCAGGTGCTACCCAATCTGCCCTAGTCCAAACCTAGATCTTGCCAACTACCTGCAATAGTGGTGGAAACTATGGAGTATTTGAGTTCAGCGCTGCAGCTTGGCTGCAGTTGGGAAAACTGTAAAGTATTAAGCCCCTTCAGCCAAAGAATCATCAGACTTCCCGTTTAACCAGAAAGAAAGTTTTGTGTGACTTGACAAGAAATAGCTTGCATTGATTTAAGGAGTGAAAGCTAGCAATTAACACTACTAAATATTAGCACGGGGGTGATAAATAATCTGACTGCAGTTCTAAGGGGAATTTCTCCACTTGGAAAAAAAAAAAATCGCACCAGAATTTGGCAGGACATTAGAGTTAATCACCACTATTCTTCATACAATCTTTAATGATCACAAACAGTCAGGACCTCCAATTTACATCTCATTTACAAGATGGCATCTCTTAGCAGCATGAAGCCTCCCAACATGCTCTCAACTATTAAATGATTAAAGATTTATTCTTGCAGTACCTAGATTTTCTCAGTCTAAACTTACTTACATCTGCTTCAATTACAACATGAAGATGCTTAGCCTGTGCTTACAGGAAAACAAGGATGTGTTTACACTTCATGAGTTTTTTTCCTTCAAGAGGCTAAAATTGATCCTTATGAGAGCAAACAGCATCCTCTCCTCTCCTTCTAGCAAAATAGGACAAAAACCACTGTGCTGGTCTCTGTTGATGAAGCACTCTCCAAAGAAGCAGATGAACAGACCAGATGTACACAGCTTGTCTGATACCTTGCTGATTCAATAATTTTCATTGCCGTAAATGTTGCTTAATACTAGTATAATTTGTTGCTCAAAGGAAGCAATTTTTGTTTCCTTTAATGCTGTTATGATGATGCCTGCTCTTTTCATGAAAGACTCAGGACATCTCCTACCCATGGAGCAGCTTGGAGGTGAATCTGACTTTACAACCCTGAAAGGAAGCAGGCAGCCAGGGACGTCTGAGCACAGGGTCAGAGCCATGAAAGCCTGGATAGCTGTAAGCCAGCACAGTTCGTGCTGTGCATCAGCAGACATCAGCAACTGGCAACTGCTGGGGTAGCAGTCCTATATTTACATGGCATGCAACTCTTTACATGGACAGCTCAATTTGATTAATGGTCACAAGTGGTTGAAATGCTATTTGCATCAAATACACTTTGCACTGAAAGTAATTTTATGTAGGAGACACACATAGTTTGGAAATGTTGCTTAGAGGGCTATTTTTCTTGGGAAAGAATTTACAATGAAAAGTAAAAATATACATATTAGTGTCTGTACTTATATCCTCCTTGCCCCCAGTTTAAGCTCTTTTCAGGTGTTCAAAGACCATCTTGACACTACTGAAGTCTTCCATTTCAGTTCATGGCATGAGGATTTTTAAGAAGATTCTAGTCTGAGCACTTGAATAATTTTCGGATTTGGACAACTCACCTGCTAGACTCAGGATTTGTCACTCTGTAACATCCCTTAGAGTTTGCCTGTCACAGCACAGAAACAGTGTTTGATGCAGATTCTCCATATTCTCATGGGACATTTTTCCTAATAACTTTTGCAAAATGGTGCATCTTTTATGTCCTCTATCTGTCTTGGTTGGAGGGCCTTTTTCAAGCAAGATTATCCCATCAAAACTAAACCTATATCTTATATGCATTTACTAGATATACAAATACATGAAATTTTCTAATATGAATATTTACTTAATATACTAAATCTGTATCTTATACTCAGTTATAGCTAATTATAGCTCAGTACAACAACCTTTCCCTCTCTTTGGTGTTCCTGCAATGTAGCATTGTAAAAGAGGTATAGGTGAGCATGAGAGAGGAGACATATTTAAGCAAGGGCGCCAATTTGTTAAAGCTCTCTTTGCCACACGAGTGCAACAGCTCTCACTGGAAAGAGAGATTTGCACAAATTATTTGCACTAATTAGACACTCATTTGTAGTGGGTTCACCCTGCCAGGCAGAGCATCCACCAAAGCCCCTCTATCACTTTGCAGATGGATAGGGGAGAGAAATTATAATGAAGGGTTCATGGGTTGAGATAAGGACAAGAAGAAATCACTCATAAATACCATCATGGGTAGTACAGGCTAGAGTTAGAGATATTAATTGAATTTATTAATAACATAATCAGACCAGGGTGATGGGAAGTAAAACAAATATTAAAAACAATTTCCACCCATCCCCTCCCTCCTTTCAAGCTCTACCTCCTGACCCAGCAGGTAGACAGGTAACGGGGCTTGTGGTGAGTTCATCACGTAACTTCTCCCTCTGCTCAGAGAGAGAAATCCTTCCCCTGTTCTAATGTGGGATCTCTCCCACGGGAGATAGTGCATCACTGGGTGCATGCACTAGTGCATCACTAGGGACTTGTATGTACTCATTAAGTGGAAAAATTCACCCCTGAATCAGAGGTGAATGCATTGACATTTTCTTTTGTCTTTATTAAAAATTTGACCTGCAAAGCCCCGATTTTGCTAAGGTGCAGTCTTGTCAAGGAGTATTCCTGAGCAATGTAAAAGTCTCACAGTTCCATATATACAGCCAGGGCCTCTATACACTATCAGAATGCAGAACAAATGAAATCTAATAAAATACCTAATACTGAATTAATGCATTACTGCCACATGAATGAACACAGTCAGACACATGAGCTCCAGTAGTGCTGTTTGGGTCATTTGAGATCTCTCATATGAAATATTTTCCCTGTTGTTAAGCTGTATTTACTTTAGAGCTTTCATGTGCACCAGATTAATGACAGGAGAATGATAAATACGAATGTTATTTTAAAAGATTTATCTCTTCAACATATAAGAGCCGTGAACTTCAAAGTTAATACAAGCTTGTTAATCTGTCATGTACAGGCTGGCACTTTCCCCATTTGCAGAAGAAGAACACTGTCTGATATTAAGATATGGGATTTGTCTGGCTTTCTTAAAGTGTTGAGAGAATATTTACATTACATAAAATAGCATTTTCTATATAAATAGTGGTCATTCTTTGGTTCATTGCCCAAAGAAGATGTCCCCTGTGGTTCCCTGATACACTTAACAGGTGCTTCTTTGAACACACTCCCTCTTTAATCATTCACTAACCTTCAATAAATCAGAATAATTTAAAGTGAAAGTTCTGCTCTAAGAAATCTGCTGCTATACAGAAAGTTCCAATGTGATGGGGCAAAATTCTGTTAACTGCAGTGCAACAACGTGAATAGCCAAATTTGAAATGAATGAGCCTTGTAATGCCTCAGGCATAACATTTTAGTGGCTGAAGAGCCTGACGCTACATGCATTTGGAGTTTCTATAATCCTATAGTTATCCTGACAGCAGAGAATCTCTGCTCAATAACAGTAACTACACAGAGGAAATTATGAAAATACACTGCACATACACAGGAAGGAAAGCTTCACAACTGGAGCTCTGTATTACATACCTGTAACATGGAATCAGCTTTCAGGTGACCCAATTATTCTATATTTTCCCACTAAGATCCTCAACAGCTTTCATATTTAAATATCTCAGCCATTTGAGAAATGAGAAAGGACTTCCTAAGGTTGGGTTTTCTTTCAGACATGTAATTCTCAGGAGGAATAGGTACACTGAAGGCATTGGTGTTGGACCTGGCATAAATGAAAGTCCCGTAAGGCAAATAAATTCCACAAAGAACAGAAATTATTTTGTCTAAAGAACAACTTGGTTGTTTCCATCAGTTCTGAAACCTACACGAAGCTCAGGTCTTGTCTGTTCTCCCATGAAATTAATTTAACCCACAGTTTCTCTAGGCAATACCATTCCATTGATGTTAAATTCGTTTTTAAGGACAAAACCAGAATTGTACCACCTTAAAAGATGCCCAAAGCACAGTTAAAATTATTAACATTTTTGCCTTCAGAACAAGTGTGGAGTAACAGAAACACTTTTATACCCATAGGTGGTGTTTGGATTTGGAGTGTAATACCCAAATCCCAGCTAAAGTCAAGGAAGTGTCTGAAGTACCTAAGGCAATGCTGTAGCTGTACCAAGTCACAATTAGAGAAGATCATCCACACTCAGAGGAGGATTCAGCCCATCTGTTCTTTCTGTTGATTTCAGAGGGAAACTAGAGCAACTGCAGGTCAGTAGTAGGTATCTCAGTTTTTGCAGGTACTGGTGTTTTCATCTTCAGAAAAAGCTCTTGGCTCTTAGTATTGAAGTTGTGCAGATGTGAACTTCAAAGGTCGAAAACAGATTATCTAACCATGGCAACATTGAGAACTGGTGAGAAGTTTCTCTTAGGTTACATTTAGGTGGATAGGTAAGGGGGAAGAGCAACTCCCTTCAAGTTGCACAATCTTTTTTTCATTCTTAATAAAAATATGCTTTATCGCATAGCTTTGAAAGACCTAAAGCAAAGCATATGGCAAGTAGAAGTCCATTTACATTTATTTTAGTTCTCTCCAGTATGCTAAAAAACTCCTATTTTTTTCTAACAGTATGTTAATAGGGAGATCTAAATGTAATTATTTACTTCCCTGAATAAAATTAATCCTCTGTATTTTGGTTCTGCTTTTTCCTAAAGGAAGCTTAGCTGAGTGCACTATACCAACACTAAAAATAAAGGCACTCTACACTGTGGAACATCTCGATGGTGTAATAGGGATTTACTTCCCGTTTCGTTGTGCTTCATCACTCATAGTTAAAAGGCATCACGCATGTAAAAAAATTGTGAAAATATCAGATACAGTGTAATTAATGCACAATACAAGATTTCTGACATTATTTCCATACAGGATAAAATACCAGAACTAATAAAAAAAAATCTACCAACTTCAGGCAAAAAGGAACAGTGGCATAATAGGCATTGTCCCTACTCACCTGCTCTGAGAAAGGAAACTTTGCATGTTGGCTGATATTGGATGGGCTACATGAGGAATGAAAAGAAAAGGCTACTAAAATAACATCCAGATAAACAAATAAATAAAGGAATACTACCAAAGATATAGCAACAGAAACATTTATCTTGAATATATGTACATAGAGAAATACCAGTAGAAAGTAAGACCACTGGGCCTTGATCCAAGATCATTTTATTGTTACAGCTGAGCCTCCTGTTTTTATTCATGAAGAAAGGTGATGGCTACTCTTTCATTTATATATTCTTGGTGGGTTTTGCCTGATGATTTACCTGTGCAGATGGATCTCAGAAGTGTATAAACTGCTTCTGTGCTGAGCAATACAGCAGGAAGCCAGTTTTGTCTAAAGTCCATTTTCAGTTCTGAAGCCTCAATTGTATCTCATCAGTAGCTGCTTTGCCCCCACATACTGCTAACAGTGTAATAAATAAGGGCTGGTTCATGGCTGCTATTTCATAGAACCATTATGAATCAAATCAATGGAGGTGATTCTCCTCCTCTACTCCACTGTGGTGACACCTCACCTGGAACTGCTGCATGCAGCGATGGGCTCCCAGCATAAAGAGGACGTGGATCTGTTGGAGCAAGTTCAGAGTAGGGCATGAAGGTGCTCAGAGAGCTGGGGTGCCTCAGCAATGGACACAAACTGAGAGAGTTTGGGATGTTTAGCCTGGAGAAGTCTCCAGGGAGGCCTTAAAATACCTTCTAGAACCTATGGGGATTAAAATAGTGCTGGAGGGACTTTTTACAAGTGTGTGTGTAGTGACAGGAAAAGTGAGAATGGCTCTAAACTTAGAGAGTAGGTTTAGACTAGATACAAGGAAAAAATTCTTTACTGTGAGGGTGGTGAGGCACTGGCACAGGTTGCCCAGGGAAGCTGTGTCTCCTCCACCTCTGGAAGTGCCAAGGCCAGGTTGGATGGATCTCTGAGCAACCTGGTCTACTTGAAGGTGTCCCTGCCCATGGCAGGGGAGCTTGAAATGAAACAATCTGCTAATACAAGCCATTCTATGTGTCTAGGTATAATTATTTAGAAAAAATACAATTCTAAAAAAATATTGGAAATTTAACCAGTGTTAACAAATTCCAAATGGCAGGTATTTGAACTAAGTCAATAATTTTTCAAGTGTTCACAAAATTATATTTCCAGTTCCTGAAGAGATTCCTCCAAGCTGCTTTGCAACCAAATCCCAACCCTAACCGTGCAATTTCAATTATTAAATTAGAATAAATGCTTAGGATACAAATGAATAAATTGCAAAAAAAGACCCCAGACCATTTGAGTCTCTGGAAATTCTAGATGCACATCATGAATGTTTGATCAAGCCCCAGAACAATTAACATTGCAGATCCAAAATCAGCATAGAAACTTCTCAGAAGGAAATATACAGCTGGCAATATTTGTGCCAGCATCTTTTTTCACCTGATGACTTTTCTTGGCTTTATTATTTTTTATATATAATCTTTCTTAAGTCACATAATAGGAAACTAGTCAACTAAGTGTATTTTCACCTTAAATTCCCTTTTTCCTCAAAACTCCTGCCCTGCACACAAAGACCATCATTTACTAGCCATCTCAGTGTCGGCAGTAAGGAGACCTGGATGACTTTTATGCTCCTGACCAGGGCACACTGCTTATCCGGGCGCCTATCACCACTGTTTTCAGTGTAGACAGCTGCTGTTCATCTGGTGATTTTTCTAAGAGGACTCTTCTATCTTAAGAGAGGCAAAGCTCACAAGCACTGATCTTAGATGCTGCACCAGCTTATTAACAATTGTATTCTAATTACATAGTTTACAGAGGTTAAACTTAGTAGGAATACCAGTCCCCACTCAGCGTGTTCCTTCCCACCATGCCTCTTAGGGAGGTTCAATCAGAGTAAAGTCATACCTAAGGGCAGCAGTAAGCAAATTCAAAGACCGTACACTGATTTTGCTTGCTGAAACAATGTCACAGCTTGAGTTGCGGCAGTGCTTTATGACAAAAACTATGGTATTTCACTTACGTCTGCTAAATCCTTACAACTGTGAGGCAACCTGTTAACACTCCAGCATCCTTCATCTTAAGCCAAGACACAGACATCAATTTGAGGACTAACAGTTTAACACCGGTCATTTGTAAGTGTATGAATATTTACAGGTACTTCAGTATCAACTTCTGCACTAATTTGGGGAAAAAAATACAGAATTACATGGTGAGTTTTATTCTTAGGACAAGATTGGATTTCAGGAGTGTTTTACTGCTATGATTTTACCTGACAAGATAGCTAGATGGTGCTAAAACATACTTGTTGCAATACAGTTTTACTGCTGGTTACGTGTTTTGAAATACAGCATTTTATCTCTATGATTGCCTATAGCTACAAATATTTATGTACACTTTCCTCCAGCAACTTCCTGAAAAAGTTCCTAGCAAGTCTGGAAAACATTTTTATTTTACACTAAAAATGAGATATTTGAGATAGAGAAATAAAGGTGCTATGATCAATCAAGAGATTTCTTGAGTCAGAGAGGAGTACGTCAGCCACAGGACTCTCTGTCCTTTACAAAATTTACCCACCACTGCAACACAGTTTCTTCTGGCAAAAAATCCATCAGTTTAACCACGAACCATGTTAAATAAAAACTTACATCTGAGTAAAATGGAAATTCAGGAATTAAATGGATGGCATGCTGTACCAATCTAGGCATCTGAAATATATATTAACCGATTTATGAGCATTTTGTGAATAATAAATATATATTAAAATGAAAAATAACCACAGATAAGAAATGTAACAAAAAATCTGACCATTCGTAATCCTGTATCTGTTTAAGGGAGAACTGGAGAATGACTTTGTAGAGAGACCCGGATTAGTTACAGATAGCATCGTCTTTTCACTGTTAACCTTTTCTTATTGAAATTTAAAGTCATTTACAAAGAAGTAAATGAGTTTAATTTTTTTCCCCATTACAGGCTTTCATGGGGAAGACTGCTTGCAGTGTAAATTAAATAATTAACCTGAAAGTATAAATATTTGAAACAATCAAATAAATATATTTGCATACACTGCAGTCATGTTTGTCAGGAAAATTCTTTGCTAAACATAGTAATCCACTGCTCATGGCCAGTAAATTAGGTCAGTCTCATTACTTACATCACCTTCAATGGAAAAACTCCTCTATATTAATTAGGTTCATTTTCTTTCTTTAGTATTTTCAAATGTCTTTTGTCATAAACAGGAACATTAAAAAATGGTATTTAAGCAAACTTGGCTTACTTTGAGAGCATCTTGAATAAGTGAGCAAATCTTCCAAAGCTCATCTAGGGTGTACAGCATTGAAAAGGAGCTCAAGTGACTTGCTCTGAGTAGAGATCTCCATAGTATTCCCACCTGCAACTGTTTGGAGTCACAACAGATTGTCTGGAAATTCATGAATGTGCATGTTCCATACAACTGTTTTCTACAGACCTACCCATTTTAGGTAGGGGCTGCAGGTGTGAGGTATAAGAGAAGTTTGTTTCTCCTAAATAACCTGTTCACTGGAACAGTGAAGAAGCCCACACAGTCATCCCTGTTGGAAATCGTTCTCTGGAAGATGCTCAGAGCTGGTGTTTTGAGCAAGGACTTCTTTATCTGGTTGTACTATTTATTTTTTCAATAACAGACAAGATTTTGTCAGATGACCCAAAGTCTGCAATACTACCTTGCCTGACTTAATTTGTGAAAGTATTACTTATTTTCAGAAAGAACATGCTTATACTGAGCTGGTTTCTGTACCAATCTACCAAGCTGCGGATGGAGCAGTTGGCTTGTGGAAGACTAGCTAAGGAATTTTACATATTGCCCTTATTCACATAGGCAGTTTGGTTGGTATATACCCAACTCTGGGGGCAGAACACCTTCCAGAAATAGTTCCTTCTCCCTGTATTTTGTGTTTTCAGTCTTCAACTTGCCTGAAGTGCAGAGTTTGTGCACTTTATCACAACTCTCTTGAATCTGCTCTTCCTCTTCTTCGTGGTTCTGAGGATCTGCCAGGTTTCTTGTACGTCTAATTCAGCATAAGCACTAGAGTGAGCAGTGACCGGGACCACTTCCTCAGAGCCAGCACAAATGTAGGAGGAGAGAAAAGCACACAGCACAGCAAACTGGTGAGGGAGGACTTGCTACTGCTCTCTCCTAATAAAATGTGAATTTCCCTTTCTTATTTATCTTGCTCTTCATGCACACTAGTACTAGAGAAGATGAAAGAGTTTAAAACCAACAGAGAAGGGGACACAGTAATATCTACACCACTTAGTGAAGAATTTTCTCTTGAGTAGTGGATAATAACAGATGTTTTAGAGGAAGATACCAGAGTGGAAATCAATAAAGTTTTCCCGTTAGAAAGTGCCTGTGTTATGTTTCAGACATTTTCAGACACGTCCAAATCTTTAAAGTGACCTGTTAAACTCTTCAGGTCTCTGGACATTTTCCTGTGGCTTGGTACAGGCAGATGCTTCCCAAGTTCATCCATTCTCCTTGCCAGAGATGTATGGACCAGATCCAAGCCAAGACCTTTCAAACATGCATATGACCTTGCTGTCTCAGCAGGGCTCATTAGCATTGGTACAGCCTGGCTGCTGGACCATAATGGCCTGTGCCTGGCCAGGCTGGATGATGGGTGAGCAGAGTGCCTCAATTTGTTCAAAACAATGGGTAAAGTTCGTTATACTTTCCCCTACAGAGAAGACATTTTCTTTCGTGGGTGCTGAGAAATGCCACCTTCAGGGCAGAAAGCAAGATTAGCTAATAAAATACAGGGAATTTTTCAACTAGGGTATCCTCTTGATCGTCTGAATTTTTGAACAGCAGAGTCTAGAAATACAGATGAGGATTTCTCCTTTCAGTGCCTGCAGAGGTTTGGGCTCCAGGCTATGGATTTGAGAAGGCAATTTCCACAGGTGATGAAATGCTCTCCTTGTCAAAACAAGACTTTTTCACAGGTGATTAGCTGGCAATTTGGCTAGCAGATGCTGAGTGATAGGACCTCACAAATCAGCAAATCCTGCCTTCCTCCCGGTCCACACCTGCTTTACTATCACCATGATGAGTGCTACACCTGAATATGATTAAATTTAAATACCTNGAGCCAGCACAAATGTAGGAGGAGAGAAAAGCACACAGCACAGCAAACTGGTGAGGGAGGACTTGCTACTGCTCTCTCCTAATAAAATGTGAATTTCCCTTTCTTATTTATCTTGCTCTTCATGCACACTAGTACTAGAGAAGATGAAAGAGTTTAAAACCAACAGAGAAGGGGACACAGTAATATCTACACCACTTAGTGAAGAATTTTCTCTTGAGTAGTGGATAATAACAGATGTTTTAGAGGAAGATACCAGAGTGGAAATCAATAAAGTTTTCCCGTTAGAAAGTGCCTGTGTTATGTTTCAGACATTTTCAGACACGTCCAAATCTTTAAAGTGACCTGTTAAACTCTTCAGGTCTCTGGACATTTTCCTGTGGCGTGGTACAGGCAGATGCTTCCCAAGTTCATCCATTCTCCTTGCCAGAGATGTATGGACCAGATCCAAGCCAAGACCTTTCAAACATGCATATGACCTTGCTGTCTCAGCAGGGCTCATTAGCATTGGTACAGCCTGGCTGCTGGACCAGAATGGCCTGTGCCTGGCCAGGCTGGATGATGGGTGAGCAGAGTGCCTCAATTTGTTCAAAACAATGGGTAAAGTTCGTTATACTTTCCCCTACAGAGAAGACATTTTCTTTCGTGGGTGCTGAGAAATGCCACCTTCAGGGCAGAAAGCAAGGTTAGCTAATAAAATACAGGGAATTTTTCAGCTAGGGTATCCTCTTGATCGTCTGAATTTTGAACAGCAGAGTCTAGAAATACAGATGAGGATTTCTCCTTTCAGTGCCTGCAGAGGTTTGGGCTCCAGGCTATGGATTTGAGAAGGCAATTTCCACAGGTGATGAAATGCTCTCCTTGTCAAAACAAGACTTTTTCACAGGTGATTAGCTGACAATTTGGCTAGCAGATGCTGAGTGATAGGACCTCACAAATCAGCAAATCCTGCCTTCCTCCCAGTCCACACCTGCTTTACTATCACCATGATGAGTGCTAAACCTGAATATGATTAAATTTAAATACCTCCCTCAGGTGGTTAGAAAAAAAATAAAAAGGGAAAATCAACACAATTTTGGAGAAGTAATACTCTGGCTTAGAAAGAAGCAAACTGAACCGTAAGAAAAGAGCATCTTGGCTTTTTAAAAGTTCATTTGCTCCTGCTGTTTATTCCCTACCTGAAGCCACATCACCCTGGGTTTCCGACACCTCAGCTGGTGATGTTTTAAAAGATTATGATATTGGATGGATTATAAATTGCAATTTTTCTGCTTTCATATAAGTTTGCTCCTAGCAAGAAAGGAAGGACTCAAGCCCTGTTGCCCTTTAGAAAATGAGCAGCAAATAGGATCTTGTTTTCCAAACATTTATATAGCTATCAAGTTGTTTTGCTCTTAAGGGTTTGTTTCGAAAAGAATCAAAGTCAGATTTGGTTTTGTTTTTTTTTCTGTAGCCATCAACATTTTACTCCAAATGGTGAATAGCACAAAATATGCGTTATTCATTAACACACAAATTTTATGTCATTTGCATGGCTTTCTCTACACCTGTTTCTGAAAAGCATACAGACTTTGAGGAGAGCTTAGCTGCCAAATCTTAGCGGCATACTTAGATCTCAGTTACTTTACCTGTTTGTAACATGACATTATTTATTCATGAAGAACCTTTAAAGCATTTTATATTTATTATGAGCAATTAAAAATGTGATTGCTATGTTTCATTCTGAATTTATTTTATTTACCTGGAAAGTTTGTGTCTAGGAACTGTAAAGGATTGGGATATCAACAGAAGTTTGAGTGAGAGAGCTTAAAAATACATAGTTTTTTTCTTCCTAAGCAAATCCAACAAGTCTGTTATCCTCTGCTTTTCTGATTTCATTACAGAGATATCAGAGGAGTTACAGTGGTATTAGATTGGAGTAACCAAGTGGTGAATTAGGTCCTGTTCATTTTGTTACAGCAGCATAAAACAGATGCAGTGTACATATGGGTCTCTGATAGTGTGATCACTGAAAGAAAGAAAGAAATTACATATTCTAGTAGTTTAAAAATGCCTAACTGAAGAAATCAGTGTCGTATTTATTTCCAATCAGTGAAACCTACAGACAATTGATATTTGAGTAATGAAAAATAAAACTTGCCATCACGGCACACTGTGATTAATATCATGTTATTTTCAGGTGACTCTGTACTGTGTTATGTTAGGACACACCATAAAAACATGCTTCAACTGGAGTAATTTGCTCAGCTTTCAGGTCAGATCAATGCTGGACTTGTGTTTATGTGCAAATTCACTTTCCCCTTCAAATTTGTCTGTATGTGCAGATGAATTCTCTAACTTTGTCAGGAACAACATCTAAACTTGTAGGACAGAAACTGGTGAATTCCTGCTTGTCAAATCTCAGGCCATCTCCTCAGTGCTCCCCATCCCTCCTTTCTGCTTGGCTGCTTTTATGTCCTGCGGATTTCAATGTATCTCCTATCATTCCATCACCATGCCAGAAGCTTACAAGCTTCATCTCCTGACTTGACATTTTTTATCACTGGTTTCTCCTTTAGAGTACAAGGGCTTTTTCTCCTACCCTCTACCGTATTTTGCAAACTTGATCACATTTTGTATTTTCACAATTCTCATTAGTATTTTTATGCCAAGGTCCTTCTAATTTACTTTCTGAATATTCCTGTCTGGAGGAAGATGAATGAACTCCATGAGACAAGTGGCTGCATTTTCTTCACCTGAAATTTCTTCAAACACCATGACACCTCTGTGACAAGAAGCATAAGAGAAGGTCAAGATGAACAATGATATCTAAGAACAAGAGTAGAACTCTTTATGTGAGGTTATTTGACTGGAGAGCAGCAGCTAAGTAAAAGCTTTTCATAGTGAAAACATGATTAAAATTGTTACAGTATCATTTTTGTAGATGTCTATCTAAATATTTGTAAAATGCAGTAAACTAATTCTCTGATAGAAATGAATAAACAAATAACCGAGTTGCTTGGAAATTTTACATCAATGAAAAATGTAATTCTATACACCAACAATTTTCCATTTAAAAAATGCCTGTGAAACCAGAATTTTCAATGAGAAAAAAAAGTTCTAAAATTCTGTTTATTAAGCCAATTATTTTTGAATTAGTAAATAAATGGACTAAGCAGATATTTGCCAGTAGCATAACCTACTGATCTGAAATTCAAGTTGAGGTAATTAGTAGAGTAAAGATAATACTTTTTCTAATGGTTAAAATAGGTGAAGAGTGCAGAGGGAAAAGTGTCTAATATTTTTGAATTATTTTCTTGGCTAAACTGTCTGAAGAAGGCACAACAAAAAGTTCTGTAATTTCATGCTTCTTTGTACTCTTTTACACCAGCTCCAAAATTCCAGAAAAAAAAAAGCAAATCAATCATGGGCAGACTCAGTCTCTTTGTGCGGCTGCCCCAAGTCAGCTGGGTGCAGCCACATCTAGAAACAGTGCCTTCAACAGTGTGGTGCTCGAGCTTAATAACTTTCTTTGCAAGATAACTTAGTTCAAACACAGTTTTCCACTAAGGTATCTATACTGTATTTATGTGGCTGAACTGGATTTACCTGCAGGGGGAAGATGGCTATTGTGTAAGCATTGGTTAAACCAAGTATGTATTCCTCTGTCTTAAACCACTAATTCCTGGTTAAAAAAAGCCTGAAAACAAAGAGGTTTTGCCATGGAGGCAATGGTATCCATACCCACCAGAAATTTTATATGTAGACCCCTGGGAGAGCCTTTCTGACTGTTATTTCCATCCAACACAAAACATCAGCTGTGCCCATACCACCACCAAGCCTGGCCACCCAGAACACTGTAGGAGGCACACACTAGAGCATGATATATGCTATTCCTGTCCTTGGAGATCCCACCAGGTACAAAATATCACAGCTGTTAAGTGCCTGGCAGATATACAAAACCTTCTTCACCCCTGCTGTAATGTTTCTTAAAGAGTCTTTATGGCCTCCTGGTTCAAGGTTATTGTTAATTGCCATGAAGTTAACACAGTATCTTCTGGTTAGCTTGAAATGCAGGCAGAAAAGGATCACATTTACCTGAGGTTGCTGTGCACAGTCATACCTGGGAGGAAAGGAAGCTGTCCTATGCTCAGCACCATTCATGTTTTCTCCCATAGGCATGCAACTCCAGCGCGCCACGGAGGACACATAATGGCTTTCCATAAAAGTATTGAATCCCAGAGCATTTTGGCTTTGAAAGGACATTAAAGATCATCTCATTCCAACCCACCTGCTATGGTCAGGGATCAGGTTGCTTAAAACTCCATCCAACCTGTTCTTGAACACTTCCAGGGATGGGGCATCCACAGCTTCTCTGGGAAACCTGTTTCAGAGCCCCACCAACCTTACAATGAAGAATTTTTTTCTAACATCCAATCTAAACCTACCCTCTTTCAGTTTAAGAGACTTTGCCTTCCCCTATTTGCCTTTGAAAAAAAGTCACTCTCTTTTTTATAAACCTCCTTTTGCTCTTTCTTTCTCAACCTACTCCTCATCATGCACTCCTTTACCAAACAGACTTCTTGCAGCAGATGGTAATGAGTAGTGTCCAGTGAGTTGCATGGTATCATCAGGAAAGGAGGTGAGAGAGGCTTGTCATGTCCAGAGGTCATAGTACAAAATATTCTTCTATCAAGTGAGCACTGAGATGTGGGTATGGAAAGTCTCTTCCCTGACTCCACATTTGGCAATCTTTGAGAAAAATAAGACTAAAGACTTGTTGACAGCTCAGCAACCTGCTCTTGTCTTAGCATTTTGTTTCAGTAAACCAGTTATTTACCATGTTTGTACAGACAGATTAGTTGTTTTGGTTTTTTTTTTTGACAATAAATACACAAAATAGCACTGCCTCATCAATCTGGCTAAGTTTCCTCATCATGCTTTCTGCTCCACAATGACCTTTTCATGCTGACTGAATAATGTGTCCCTAACATGTTTTGTAACAGATATAGATTGCTTACCTTCCCATTCTGCCTGATAACATACTGATTAATAGCATTATGAGAACTAGCTCCTTGTGATCAATTAATCACCTGTCATAATTGTTCAGTATCTAAATAATTATTAATTTTGGGTGCTTGAGACAGTGAAGGTTGACAATGTTAGAAAGGAGAACATGTTCCTTTTGTTTCCCTGGGGACCTGAGTCTAAAAATCTCATAGAAATAGATATGTGTCTAGGCATTTCTGTACTTTGGATTGTAATAACTTCTTTCAGGGAATACATCAAAGTATGCACTAAATGTCAGTTGCTGAGGGAGCTTGATAATGGAAAAGCAATGCCTTTCCTGGGCACACATTAAAGGTTTGAAGGCTGGGCCAGACAGCCCCAACTCTGCTCATGAATCATAGGATTCATGAGTAAATTGTTCATCATCTCTATTTAAGGCCCTATGTGCAGATAATTAAGCCAATTTGTTATCTCCTGCTAGCTATCAGTGAACATAGATAGGTAACTGCAAACCTAACTCCTCAGAGGTAACAAAGGTGAAGTAGGCCTTCGCAGAGCCCCCTACTTCAACACGAAGCACTTGGCACATAGGGGATTTCACCTGAGAGTAGGGAGGATTCAGTGACTCACTGTTTTTTCCTTTAGATCTATAGCTTGGGTTGTCACTGGAGAGCATGTTAGGGAGTTCATAACAAAGGAGAATTCTGGTTCAGCATCATTATAAACCTAAGTGCTAAGAAGACAATTGTTCAATGCACTAATAATTAACTGAGAAGCATGACATGGGAAACTGACTTTATCATATTTTGCAAGCTCTTAAAATCCAGACCTATATAACAGTTTGTAGTACTATGTAATACAATGATATCTGAAACAACACCACACCTGAAAGGTTAAACCCTCCTAAATGACTTCTATATAGAGAGATGTTACATTTAAATGTTCCCTTTAGACCTTGAAAAAGCCAAAGCTGCTTCTCTGACCTTCTGATCCATTTTAAAAATTTCAAACAAACCTAAACACAAAACCTAAAATTTTTCCAACAGGAAAAAAACCCATGACACCATACAGTCTTCCCTTCTCATTTGAACGCATATCCTAAGTACATGATTTGCAAGCAGAGATATGTAGGGATTTCAAATAAGCATTTTGTGTTTGTAAGCATTGTGGTAATGCAAATTCTATAGATGGTATTCTTAGTCCTGACTATTTCTAGTCCCAATGCTATTCCAAAGGACCAATAATCTTTTGAACTTCATGTATCATAACATTACTGTAGAAAAAAAAAATATGTGATGAAATTTTTAATTTTGGGGTTTGGTTTGGGCATTGATATTGGACTAAAAAGCATTGAGAATATAGGAGGTAAACAATGTTTCTTGTTCTTGTTTCTTCCCATTAAAGAAAAAGCTAAATACATCCAAAAAATACCCACAAAGATATAATAGGAGAGAGATAAAGCAAATATTCATTAATGTTGTCCTGAAATTTTGGATAGAAAACAAAAAATTCTTGCACACATATAGCAACATTTCCTTGCTTTTCTAAATTCTCAAGATTATTTTTCAGTGTTGAAATTTCATGTAAGGATTAAGTTGTCCTAAAGATAACCAACTCTCTATATGCTCCCGCATTTGTACAGTTTTTCATATGAAAACTTATATCTGTGGTGGTATTTTAAATGAAATTATAAGGGCAATAATAAGCAATAATACTAATAAAAAAATCAAATTATGGAGCTCTTGGAACAGCCAGTCAAGTTGGGTAGGAATCAAATTATACAGAACAGGTGCAGTGGTTTCTATTTTCTTTATTGAGAACCTTTGGCTCTCCAGAACCTGGAAACATAGCATTAATGAATGATACCAGAGAACAATAATTTCTGTTCTGAAAACCTAGTAGATTAATATTATCATTTCAATACAAATTTATAGTATGACTTCTATATTATTTCCTTAGTAAATGATATAAGTAGGAAAATAATTACTTTCTGAGAAATGAGTAACAGTGTTGCTAAAATGTCTTCTCAAAGGATAGCAGTTAATTTTGTATTTAATAATAATATTTAAATGCAAAGGCAACATGGAAGACAAATATTTACATTATGTTGTGTTGCCTCTTGAATAAATGACATTATGTTGTGTTGCCTCTTGAATAAATGACGATTTTTAAAGACCAGCTTGAGGATTACATATATGCAGACAACAGGCTTTTCCAAAAATAATTCAGCATGATTAATAGTCTTTGACCAAAGAAGTAATGATATGACTTCTAAAAGGTTAACTCCCACTAACTGTGTGTCTAGCTATTTGAGATTTTGTTTTCTGTATATTTTTTTCTGATAGCTGACATTTCTATTGCTGCATGTTACAGAATGAATTCCCTTGGAAAATATGAAATTGAAGTCAAAATCACATCTTAAATTCCTCTTCATTTTCAGTTTTCTACAGATTTGTTAAAGTTTAGACCAGCCTCTGAATTTTATTACATCAAATTCCTCCTTTTTTCCTCTGAATTTTTTCTTTTCTTTTCTCCCAGTTGTTTTCACCTATAAATTTACAGGCAGATATTGGTAGGCTAAGGTGAAACTATGCAAATGAATTAGTAAATTAGACTGTGTTTGCTGAGACTAGATAAACTGTCAAATTTCTCCTACTGGTCTGCAGAATTTACAGAAGGAAGAAAAAAGAAGTGGGAGGGAAGAAATTAAATCTTTTTCAGAGAGTTTATATACAATCTTAAAATAAGTGGTGGATTATATATCATGCTACTCCTCTTTATCTTCAAAATTTACTTAATCCTTATTAAAAAGTAAACCAAAGCCAGCCTCAGATACTGGGGATTTTTTGGGTTTTGGACATTGCAGGGCATTTTATCTCTTAGACTTGTGCTTGTTAGCAAGATTTTATGTATCTGATTTGACCCTTAACTCAGGTAACCTGGAAGAATTCCTGAGGAGGGAAGGAAGATACTTAGAATTGTTGCAAGATTAATTTCATCAACTCTTATAAATGCAGAGGTATCTTAAATATCACTTAATCAGATAGAGTGAAAGTTGAATTGTACCCTGAAAATACTCCCTTTCGACCACTTTACTGAAACATAAATATGTCTTTTAGGTGATTTGACTTCATTACAATGTCAGTCAAATACATTCAAGTTAACTGTTCAGAAGAATTCAGAAGTGTGCTTTATTACATGAAGAATCTGTAAATGTTTCACTTAAGTGGTTTCAGCTCATGTTCTTTTTTCTCTGCTAGATATGACCCAATACATAAGATAATGATGCCAGATAAATTTCACTTCTTAAACTGTTTTTCAATATATATTAATAACGGATTATGATAATTGATACTGACTCTAATTTATATAGTCTTTTTTACAGGGCAAATTTTCCTAGAAAATACCTTCAGGTCATCTTTTCTTACCAAACTGCTCTTCAGTGACCTAGTGCTGGTGATATTTAGAGGTGCTGAAGTATGGGAATAACAAGGTTCACTTAATTTAAACCATAAAGAGTTTAATATGAAACTGCTTTATTGTGTTTGCCATAATGGACCATCAATCAGATGAAAGGAATTTTGAAACTCCTACATTACTTCTAGCAGCTAATTTTTACAAATTTGTGGATAATTCAGGCATTTCTATAGCCTAGTCTTTGGTGAACTGTTGTACTTTCACTTCAAGGTAGAATTATTCTATGCTGCCCCTGCCATAGAGATAAAATCCTTCTAAAGTTTTTCAGATAATCAATGTAGTCAGTTCTTTGTTTGTTAGTTTATTTATTTATTGTCTCTTAGGATTTTTTCAGACTTTCTTGTTTGTACAATTTGCTCCTCTGTATGACTTCTAATACTTCAACATTACTTCAGCTTTACCATAGTAGCTGATGGTCACCATTGTTATTGTTAATAGGTATTTTGATAGCTACTCCTGTGGCAACAGAGAAACAGCAAATGTTTTTCAAGGTCAGAACTCAAATCACATTATGTCTGCAGGGTGAGGTTTACAGTGAGAGGTAATACCTTTTATTAGGCTAATAGATGCATATGGAAGAGACAAACCAGAACCTGGATACTCAAATCATTCCTCAGAGAGCTGTGACTGTCACTACACCCTGTTCCCCTTGAAAAAAAAAATCACAGTTGCTCAGCAAAATTTATTATACAGATATGTACATTAAGTTTTCAGTACGGTCAGAGGAGAACTCACAGAGTTAATTCTCTTGGGAAGACTTGTTCCCATTGTTATTTACTGAGCTTGAGTTTTCTGCAGATCTCCTTGCCAATAAAAACATTTTTGCCTGAAAGCATGCATGACAGTAAACAAGGTTGGAAACTACATTTAAAAAAGGGCTTAAATCTCTATTTACCCAGCATTAATAAATGCCCAGGTGTTTTGAATCCCCTTTGCATTGCTAAATCAGTGCAGCAAATGACAGAGGACAAGAGGGAAAGACACAAGGCATTTCTACAGAAGCAAAAGAGTACATAAGACCTAATTGTCTCTCAACAGGAATAAGTGAGCATGATTTAATACCTCTATTCTGTATTGTTAGAGCTTTACAACACTGTCTGGACTAATTCCACATTTTAGCCTTTCTTGAGTCATATTTTAAGCAATTTCTGGATATGGGTTGTAGCAAGTAAGGAGTCCTACTTAAGATCTCCACTGATAAAGCAACAATTCCAGACACAAGAACAATCCTGGGCATCTGTTTGGAGCTCCAGTAGGTTGTATCCACTTATGTTTGAATCTTCTCTCCCAAGCCCTTTGAACAGGTTTTGCCCCAGAGACCTCAATGTTTCACAGAATAATTGTCACCTGGTCTTTCCACACATGCAAAACATCATTATTTATACAGGACTGAATTTGGCACTCTTTTTGCATAAGTTTTGTGATTTATTCTAAAAAAGAAATTATGGATTATGTTTTTAAGAAAAAAAGAGGCATCACAAAATGTTACAGTATCAAAGTCAGAGGAGACATAAAATTATAAAATACTGTTTCATAGCTAGAAGTAACAGGTTTGGTTTTGGTACCTTGGGGTTGATTGGTTTGGGGTTTTTTTTGGTTTTTTTTTTTGAGACATTATTGTTATATCTCTTCATTCATCTAGAATACCAGTGTTTTGATTTGTTCAAAGAATTTAAAAGGCAAACAGGTCTTACTAGTTGATAACATAATGACTATTTGTTAAAACCTCCATGTAAATTATCTCATTTATACTGAGATTGTCTAACTCCAATATTCAATATTTTGTACTACTGATATACTAAGATACTTCTGACAGCCTGGATTTTCTGATGGAAAAACTACACAATAAAACTTTCAAACATTGTTATATAAATTTGTATAATAACAGGTGGGCTATGCTATCACCCTCAGTTTGTTTAGCTCAAGTCAGTCAGCTAGAAGTCAGTGTTAACATTTCAGAAATAATGAATGAACTGGTGACAATATATGGGAGTGAAGCAGGCTTCAGCAGAGTTGTACACAGGAGGCTGACAGGCTGTCAGAACCTTTCAGATTTGCACTTCAAATAAATAAAGAGCATTTACAGATAGCTTTATAAGGAGTTAGTTCATCTCAAAAGGAATAGATGGTATCACAACTGCTCTGAGAATTCACCACAAATCCATGCATCACATATGAAACTCATTATATCAGCCTTCTGGTGGAGTCTACTGAATAACCCAGGTCTAGCTAGGCTCTGGGTTCAGATGAGGGCTAGCTGGCTGCCACCCAATCTAGGTAAGCATAGATAAGTATAGATATAGACATGGGATATATCCATATGGGATATATTGGTGGTAGGGGAGGAGGCATTAGGAGAGCAACTGGCGATTGCCATTCTCTCACTTTGAACTGAAAGCCTGTGCCTACCACTTAGAAAACAAAGGGCTGACCCCAAGGCCATGGACACCAATGGAAATTTTTCATTGTCTTCCTTTATGGATTTAAGAAGGCTCCACACTTGCATTCTGTTCTATTAGTATTTTATTTTATCAAAAATTCTTGTCACTGAGAAGTCTAAAAAGAGAGAAGTAGGTTAGGTCAGGGCTGGGAAGCCTCTTGAATATTGCTAGAAGAGATTGCTCTTGTTTAGCAAACAAGAGGCAAAATGGAGCTATATTTCTTCTTTGTATTATACCAATGGGATAAACAACAGAGAGTTATGTGAGATCAAAAACCAGTGCATGAACCAATGCATAAGTAAATATAGGTTCAAAATCAGATAGTCTGAACATTGGAAGACTGTGATTTTAGAACAGGCTTCCAATCACAGTATTAGAAGTAAAAATAAATCTAACAAGGTTTAAAATGGAACTCATTTAGCTAATATGGGGCATGGTCCAGGCTGAAGTGGTGAGGAATAAGACCACTGAAGGGGTGAGGAATAAGACCCTAACTAATTAATTTCTCATCAAACCTCTTTTTCTAAATTATAACCTCTTAAAAGTAAGAGGGCAGAGTGAAGCACTCCCTCCCTGCCCATCCTGTGAATAAATTGTAGATGCCTCTTACACATTGAGATGAGAGAGAAAAAGGCTGCCTATGAGTGTCTCCTGAGAGATCCCAAAATGACGGTCCCACCAATCCCTGTGCTCTGAAGTCAGTTTCTTTCTTTTCCATCTATAAGAGAACCAACAGGATTAAAGCTCAAAACCCCAAATTTTGGTGAAATTATAAAGATATTTTAATTACTGTATTTTTTTTTCCAGTCCCAAGTGGATATACTCTTGGGAAGGGGAGAAGTAGGAAGTAGGAAGGGGAACAGGATAAGAGGATCGACATGTTGTAACATGAAACATACTTGGTATGTCAACAGCATGAAGGTTGTAAATCTGCAGGGCTCCTCTACTGCAGGACAGACTATGTGTAATCTGCACATACAGACCCTCTAAGATTGCTGAGTTTTTTTCTACTATTAGATTGAAAACAATGCCAATAGCTTCCTTCTGCTTTCACTGTCACCATCTCAATTCCTTTCCTAGTTAGCCACACTGCAGCAGGGCTTGGCTGTTACTGTGCACATCCTGTTGTACCTGAAGGATATATGCAAATAACTAGGAAAGGCTGTTATCAGCTGCTTTGAGATAAGCTTTCTTTTTGGTCACAATGATAGGATTAAAAAGATTATGGCCACTATACATGGCTATGAAGCATCCGGACCTTTCACTGGCAATTGTAATTGCTGCTTCTGGAAAAATGAGGCACAGTAACTTTTGCTCACTATAAAAACAAGGAAACTAAAAGCCCCCTAAAGAGCTACAACAGTGAAAAGGAAGAAAACTGCAGCCAGTGGAATTTGGTTACTCCCAAGGTTTAAAGATTTGCCTTGCCATGATCACACTGTATTCAATCAATTCATTCAATAGATCACGTGCTTTTGGAGTTTAAAATATGGTGATTACATCTTACATGTATACGTGTGAAATATCTCACTTTTTAAACAATCAGAAAACAGAAATTATATCCAATAATTTTTTATAGATCAGGTGAATATATAATGTTACTGAAAGGCTTTAAGTTGATGTTGTTTCCTAGGGAGTAAAAAAAGAGTGGAGTGCTTCTTTTGACCCATGGAGCAGGTGAAAAAAAAGAAATATAATTTTTAATTACATCATCAGGTACTGAGCCTCCAAAGCAATTTTTTTTCATTGTTGTCTAGAAATGCTCTGCAGCAAAATCTTAGTCTAAGACCTTGACATGACCCATGATCAATAATGAGGTATGTGATTTTTTGGACTACCCTCAAGACTGAGCTGCATGGCTTTTAATAGGGCAAGGCAGACTTATAATAGACTTTAAAGTCTTTTCTATTTTGTTCTTATTGCCATGATAGTGGCTCAGTTTGATAACACAATTTCAGAGCATTATCATGTAAGTAGCTTTCATATTGAATTAGTGACATATAACAGGATAAGAAAAGTAATGCACGCTAGACATCTCTTACAATAAGCTTCTGCATCTTTTCACCACAAAATGACATCTGTGACCTTTCTCTTCCCTTTTCAGTGCAATCAGTCACTTTGAAAAGCTCTGCTTTACAGTTAAAAATAGATCTCCCCGCCTATTAAATGTTGTTCAGCAGAACATGCTTGTCTGTCTTGAAACTAAAGAAAGAAGGTAACCATATGAAATTATGTAGAAAAATATATTTTTTGTGTTCATATTTTCTGTATTAGCTTGACAAAAATCTCCAACAAGGATAGGAAAATAATTCACTGTGGTACTCAGGTACTGCAAGTATCTTCCTTCTTCTCCAGAGAAACAAAATCTAATGCACTCTGAACATGCAGGTATTGAATTCTAGAGAGAGAGCTGACTTGAAAATTTACCCATTCAGGGAAGAATAAAATCTCCTTCCTTTGCATGATGCACAAGCAACCTCAAAAATGCATTCAGATTTCTTACTTGTCTCTGAGTAAATACATTTTTATTTTACAGATGCTATGCTATGTTATTTAATTAATAACTCATAACTACACCAGCATATTTCTTCATCTCCCATAACTCTGAATCAAACTCTTTGTAGTTATGAAAGCTTTTTGCTTACATATGAGAAAATTTCTCAAGGAGAGACATGTCTATGAAAATATTACTTTATTTTTTATTAATTAGTTACTAAAATAATAATCTATTACATTATTTGCCAAATATTGTAACACTAGCCATCCTTAAAGGATTTGTCCTTAATATCTGATTCAGAGTGCTATCAGCCATGTATGGTATAGAGTTTGGTTAAAGGCTGTTGATAGACTGTTGGGTGCTGTGATTTGTCACAGCCTCGGAAGTTTGTATAAAGTTGTTTGCAAAAAATGTCAGTGATACGAATTGAACATGTATGATATGGTCCTAAGTGTAAAAATAATGGTTTTATAAATAAAACTATGGCTTTGTTGGTAACAGTCACACAATAAAGAAGAACATCTTGATCTCTATAGTTAATGGCAAAAATAGCACTTACCCAATGTCGGGACTTTTGTCAAATTGTTTTCCTGTGTTGAACATAGTAGGTAATAAATGCCCTTATTATGAAGATTGGTCACATTGTACAAAAAATGGAAAAGGAAGAGTAACTGTCAAATCTAGGTGAAAGCCACATGACAAATATACCAATAAAATAATAATGATAATAAAATTTAAAAGGCTATCTGGTATGCACCATGGAAAAGAAGCAATCTGATACTTTTGTAAGTGGGTTTTGATTCATAGAGAACAATATATATTTTACACTTTATCCACTACCATCTGCTTTTCTATTCCTTCACCTTTAAATGCTTGTGCCCAGTGCTGCTGTACAGCTGTGGGTGCTGATGGCATAATTACAGCGCACTGTGCTTCAGCTTCATTTTCCAAACAAATCAAGCAGGAGTAGAAACACTGCATGGGTTTGATATGCCTGAACATATCTAGAAAATATTAACCTGAGAGTAGATGCTTTCTATCTTGGCAGAATCTGGCTCTATAGTGAGGACCCCATTCAAAAGTAGAGTAATACTATGGTTCCCTCTTCTACAGACAGAAAAATAAACCAGGAAAGAGAATTTTAAGTTTTTCTACTGCCAGTTTAGCACTGGATGGTAATTTACATAGAGGCAGCAACCACAAAAAAATAGAGCTAACCATCAAAGAGAAGTGTACACAGCCCATGAGAAGTGAGAAGTGTGTGACAAAGGCACACTGAAATTCCATCCTGACCCATTTTTTGTCCTGGAGAAGTATTGGCCTCCTTTTCAAATTATAGGCACAACCACTAAACCCCTGGTACCAATCTCCATTGTGGGTAGAGCTGCAAACCTTAAATCATGTGAATTATTCTAAAAGCACGTGTTTAATCCTTGGAGGGCAGGGTTTTTCTACACAGGTATTATTTAAATTTGTCTCTCAAAGTTTGATAATAAGGAATTAACTTGAAGGATAACACACAAATATCACTGATGCCTTGATCCCCAAATTTCATTATGATCTATGACAGTTTGCTACTTAGAGAACCTGAATTTTTGAAGACATAACCTGTCTGTTATGAATTTGTCTTGCTCTGTTTATATTGAGCTAAAAGCAGGAAAAATACAGATCAGGAATGGGTTTTATAACAAATCATTTACAACAGAGATAATTCTTTGATTTTTGTCCTTGGAGGACCTGGAAAATAAAGAAAAGTATTAGGACATAGTACACTGATTTAAGTAGCTTCTGAAGCTAAGCAGTAGTTTTGCCTTTTGAATCTGATGTACAGGAAGAGCAGCCATAATATAATGGATTAAATTCTGGTTTAAGAGACTGCAAGCTCCAGTGTGTTGAGTGAATCAGCCCCTTGACAATAATCTGAGTTTTTGGTGGAGGCTATAGACTCTGAACCTCAGTGACCTGGCTTATCTGTGCAACATGGAAATCAAAGCTGTTATCTAAAAACACAACAGGTGTATGAGGCAATAGGAAATCTAAATTATTAATAAAACTGGGCTTGGTCAGAGATTTTTCATATCATATCTTTCTTTCCTCTCCTGTGTTTGAATATAGGATAATTGAATTTAATGACAGGGAAAAAAAAACAAAACCATACCCACCAAATTTCTTGTAGAGATTAGATTTTTGTTTTAAGGATTCTTGGGAATTTTAACTATCTTTTTTTTTTTTTTAACGTGATAGATAAATAGGAGTTCATGATTACCATTGGGAGCTGCTATTCAAGTATCTTTCTGTCTGGTTTATTTAATTTTATTTTGTTTTTTCACAACAGTATCTTTCAATTAACATCCCTTTTTCCACTCTGTCTTTAGGCTGCTCTGTTGCAACTCCAAGTTTTCATGAACCTTCTGTTCCTCAAAATTCTCTCTTGCTTTTTGTATTCATACTTAAGTTTATTAACCGACTTTGCTGTAGATTACCAGTTATAATTAAGAGCAATTCCACAATATCAACAATATGGAGGATTCTCATTTACCTTACAGTAAAAAGCCTCATCAGATTTTATGTATCCCTAGTACAGTGCTTTTCTTCTGGGCTCTGCTAAACACTAACATTTTTTTGCAGGCTCATGGAAAATTTTACTCTCTGCTGACAAAAAGTCTACATCTTGATTAAAGTCTCAGCTTCTCTTTCAGTAATAATAACAATCCTGCTGGATTTTTTCCAGAATTGCTAGAGATGTTGGACCCCAAAAAGGAATTCAGATGGAAAGAAAGAAGGTTGTTGTACACTTTAATCTCCACAAATCTATTGACATCACAGTCATTTCTTACCCTACGTAACCACTTGAGTGCAAAGCTTCCCATACCTCCACTGACTGAAAAACAACAACAAAAAAGCTACACCAGAGTATAAAAGGAATGGATGTTGCACACCAGGAAAGAAATTTCCTGTGTGCATTGCTAACTAATCTTGTGATTGTAGTATCCTACCATGCATGTTGACTTTCACTGTGGAGAACAAGAACTTGTTTCTGAGACTAGGAGCTGGAATGGTGAGTGAAGTTTCCATCAGTGTATGAGGTTATAAAGACAAATTACTCTGTTCCTCTGCATATCACTTGGAGCAGAATTTCACTAAAGAACACCTTTATCAAAAGTAAAACCTCATGTTGAGTTACACCTTAAAAGAACTCAGACAGTAGTTAATCTATCACAACTTAATGCACTTTCCTCCAGGGGGTAAGTTACACTTCCAGATAAAATGAGGATCTTGTTCCTAGTCTAATTTTGTTTTTCTTCACCTCCCAGGCATTGCATCTTATTGAGCTTCTCTTTACCAGTTTAAAGAGCCTTTTCATACAAGAAAACTTTTCCCTATACAGAACATACTGACTTTCTTTTTGATAACATTCTTAGCTTGAGTTACTTCACTTTTTCAGTCTCCTACAGAAATATTCTAGTAAAATTTTCCTGAAGATTTTTAGTCTACTGCATTTTTGAACCTTTCCTCTCCCTGGTGCTTCCACCCCAAAATAATTCCACAAAAAGTTGGACATCTTCAGAGCACAAGGGAAGTCATCAGAGAACCATGGGGAACAGGAAAGTACCACTGCCACTCTTCGGTACCATCATTCCATCTGTTTACTACTTTCTCATCTCTGCTGTCCTGTCTTTAGACACCCAAAATTTTTGATATGGAAAATACATGATAGCAGGAAAACATCACAGGCTTTTCACATTTTTATTTTAAAATTTCAATTTTCTTGTGCAAGTTTCTATTAAAAATTTTACAAGTGAAAATATACACCACATTTAGCCTGAGATGTATAGTCACTATACAGTAAAGGGTTATATAGATAATGTAATATTTATTCAGGCTTTTTTTTTTTAAGATGTTTGATGTTTGTAGAAAGTACTCAAACTAAGATTCTCACTGAAGCCTCTTTGGGGGTCTCTGTTGAAAGGCAAGAAAATCAATTGTTTATATAGCAACATTAGTTCAGGCATGGGCTGAAGCATGCACTTATTTGTCAATAAACCGTGTTGTGTGAAATGTAGGCAAACAAAATAAAAAAAGGAAATAAAAGATTCTGCATTTATACAGCAAATCCTATGTAATATTTCAAACAAATTTAGTGTGGCAAGAAAACCCCTTTTTATTCCTGCAGGACAATGAAGCATAGAAATGATTGATGTATCGTTGGAAGCCTCAAAGATAAAAAAAACTAAACTAAGACGTCCCTAAGGTATGAGTCTCTCTTGCCCTATTTACAGTGCTTTTTCACAGAACCTATTAAACTTTGTAAGGATCAGAGTCAGCTTAATTTCTTTTAAATTCAGTCTGGAAAGCAGTTATTCCATAGAAATGTTTGTTGAATAATGTATTTGGATGAAGATTGTTCAATCAGCTCTATGAAAGTACAGTGCTTGCAACCCAAAGTGAATATACATTGTAAGAAGCTCCAGTACTAGAAGTAGTTCATGGGCTCTTCACAACAAGTAATCGTTTATCAAGTCACACATCAGCAAGGTACATGATCACAACATCAGTTCAATGTAAAAAGTGATTTTCTGGAGAAATCATGACAGCTGGCTTATAGATAACTGTACTGCTTTTCCTGTCAACTTTTAAATAGTAGGCTATAATACAAAAAAAACCCTACCAAAGCTCTTGTAGAAAAAAGTGTCTTGAGTGAACTATTTGATTCTTCGTATTTTAATATGAAATTTAACAATTTAACTCTTGAAAACTCAAGAGCCTGATCAGTTGAAAGATGAAAAGATACAAAAGACTTCACCAGGAAACAAAAATATAGAATCGTATTTAGCTATGCCTCAGAAATAAGTGAGGAAAGAATACTGCATAGTCACAAATTTAAATTTTTTTTGTACCTTTTGTCAACTGACTTTCTCCTCAAAGTATGGGTATGTAAGAACGTGGTCAATTCCAGAGATTTTCCTATTTTTGCATTTGCACTAATTTGTATCAAGTTTTTCTGAGAATTTACCCCTCAAAATAAGGAAAGAATTTTCTGTGTTATAATAACTTAGAGGAAGATATGCAACATTGAATCAATGCTTTTAAATTGTTATAAACTAAGTATAATGTATTCAAACAAGAAGCAGTGATCCCCAAATACAGTGCAGGCAATCTTGGTGATTTGCTGCACCAGTTGAATAACACCAGTCAAATAAAAAAAACTAGAAACATAGAAGGAAAGGGAAAAAGACAGAAACTAGATGATATTTACATTCATATCTGTCCTGGAGCTCCCAGAGTTGCCAGATTTCTATCTCCTTCATCAGATAAGTTTGAGGACAGAGATCATTATCTGAATACATTAAAATGGAATGGTGACAGGGAAGTACATCCCAATGGTGAGCAAAATTATACGGAGAGCTGAAAAACCTCAGTGTCTATCACCCTGATGTCTGTGAGAGGATTCACTACTGAAGTACAAGAGGAAAAGCTAAATAAGCCAAAGTATAGTGAGAAGAAATAACAGAAGAGACCATCAGTGGTCTGAGGGGTGATCTGAGAATCATCCAAAGGTTCCCGGTTTTGTCAGAACTGCAGTTTGGAGCTAGAGATGTTCATATAGGTGAAGAGGTGCAAAGAGAAGGTTAACCAAAGACTGTTAAGTATCTCATCCCTTAACTTGGTAATGTATGTGGGTTTTTTCTACAGTCAGCAAGAAAAGCAAGGCATTTCTGGAGGCTTCCTCAGGGCCAGCCTGAGATTTTAACCTTTCCCACTGACTCTGTAAAGCAAATCAAGTCATCTCCATGCTGATGAAACGCAGCAGGCCAAGAGACCGGGAAGAAGTTTGAGCTGACTCTTCACAGATAACTAATGAATCCTTTCCTTCTTACCCGTCCCTTGGCCCACTGCCTACATATATTATGAGCTTTTATATGGGTGTTCACCCAATTGCAAACCCAATACAAAGTTTGAGTTGTCATTCACTTTCCAAAAGCTGAACTCTCTTTTGACAGAACGTGGTTTGGAGCTGGATTGTGAAATAATCACAGACTGGCTTTGTAAGAGCCAAAAGACAGGGGACCTAAGACTTGATTTCTTCACAGCATCAGGGAATTGAAGCCAAAAGATACTATATTTCAGAATAACCTTTTCCAGGGGATATTTTTGAGAAATTTTCTCCCTTTTCCTGCCTGAGTAGAGCCATGGCATGAGAAAAATCCACAAGCTCACCCAGTTGAAAAAAAAAAAAGAAAAAAAAAAAGACTGGCTGCAGCTGTAGTCCAAACATGACTTAAGAATGATGCAGTTTTTATTTTATGTCTTTTCTCCTTTTGTACTGAATTTAGCTGAGAGATAGGTACTTATTTATTCAGCTGGAGCAGATATATTTCTCTACATGTGCAGTAACACTGCTTCAGATTCCTAAAGAAAGCTGCAGGTACCACAAGCAAGAGAAACATTTCTGTGACCGTTGAAACTCCAATTATACCCACGTGCAACGGTAGGGATGTGAACCTATGTTGGTTGAACACCTGTATAAAGCTCATGCTGTGTTTCTTGTGATTTATCAAGTGAGCTCAACAAATACCTATTCATAGTTCCTGTTATACATCTTTCTTGGAGGAGATTGATAAGTTCCTCAGGATAAAAAAAGCTGATTTCCTTCTGTTCTGTTGGTGAGAATTAATTGCAATAGATAGACTTCTGTTATCTTCTTTAATAGAGTAGGAAAGCCTATAAATACGTACTTTCCTTCTGATGTTTCTCAGGATGGAAGTATTTAAAATAATTTTAGTCTTGAACATATAATTTATACATGCAGTATTTGAACTCAGTGCTTTCCACTTGGCTGTTTGCATACGTGCAGCTACATTCTAGTTCTTCTTTGTCCTTCTTATCTCCATCGTAAGCAATGAAAATATTTGGATGGTCATCTCTACTCCAGAAGGGAAACAAAGAGTGCAAACATAGAAACGAACAAGTGTGTTTGAGGTATTGAAGGGTGACGATTAAAACTAAACAGAGGAAGGGAAAAGTAAAGACTTTAAGAATGACCTTAAAGGAGACAGGGAAAATAAAGAGAAAGAAAATAACAGTCTGTTAAAGAAAAAGGGATCCACATTGGGGTGAGAGAAAGCAAATGGCAGGGAAAGGACAACAAAGCAAAACTGACTAAAGTGGGATTTCAGATGGAATCTTCACTTATCTTGGGATCTCAGCAATGTGGGGTTTTGTTTGTTGAGTTTTTTTGGTTTTTTTAAATGCCTTCACAAGGAAAGGGAGAAATTTTATTTGCAAAGTTATCACAAAAGAAAAAGTATGAGTCTGCCAAAACCAATAAGAAGCCTTGAAATTTGTGTTTATTATAATAAAGTAAACATGTGAATGAACTCATCTTGAACAGTGGAGATTTTTAGAGGAAGTGGCAAAAAATATGAGTGATAAATGTAGAATTATTTTTTTTCTAAAAAGGAAAAGAAAAACAAGTACTCAAAGGAAAGGGAAAAATAAAAGATACAAAACCAGAAAAGATGAAATTCAAATATGACATTGGGAGAGGGGGTGGAAGAACATAAAAAATGGAATATAATTACCTACCAAGCATTTTTAAAATTTGTTAATTGTATCATTCATCTTAATCTCAACACCATATCATGTCTGAGTGCCTAAAGGCCAGAAAGGGTTTAATTTCACCCCTTCCCTGCAAGAGGCAATTAAGAGATGATGACATCAAGTCCTTATTCCTGTTTAGTACTTTGCCTCTGCTCTTCTTGTGCCTGCAAAAGAACTGTTTTGCAGTGGAGCATTCAGTGCATGGATCCCAGTTCAGCAATAGCAGCTTTGGAAGTCTGCATTGCTGCCCCAGTTCGTTTACATGTTTGCTACTGGAAAAAGAGACCAGTCAAAGTAAATCTCATGGATCTGTGAGACTTCTCCTCACTTTCCTCTCCTCTCAGAAGCCCAATTAAATTGCACTGTAGCCACCACCCAGACTACTACTCTGATTTCTGATGATAAAATGTCCCTGTCCTTTCACACACAGATAGGCTGAATACCTGAGAAGGGATATGACCTTTCAATGTGGAGACAAGTTTTAGGACTGAAAAACCATCTGACCACTGGAAAGCTTATGAGCATCAGGAGCTCTGTTTTCCAGAGGGCCTATGCTCTTCTCTGATGTAATTGATATTCATTATGATTACTTTGGCCAATGTAAAGTTTGGGTCATTGCAAAAACATAGGTATTCAGAAGGAGAAATGGCACTTTGAAAATAATAAATCTTAAAAGTGATGTTAACATGATCTTAATTTATATTTTTAATATTTAAAAGTATTCAAAGCCATTTTCGCATTAATTTAGAAAGAAATTTGGTTTTATCAGTTTTTCATTTTTTTGATAAAACCCATGTCTTTATGCAGATTTATATAGAACATTATTTATACAGCTAACTAAGCTCCAATGACCTCCTACACAGATGTCCTCAAATGAGGAGCAAACAGGATGAGAAACACTGAGGGGAAGGGGGATTAGCTTTCAGAAGCATTTTGTAACATTGGAGAAACTGTCCTTGTGATATTAATGAAATGAAGGCTGAGTATTATGATAAGGAAGACAATAAATAAATAGAGATAAAAGTAATCCCAGGTTATAATCCTATTATAAACTCTTACAGGAGGAAAAACATTTCTCTAGACCTTGCAGAAAGGTGGGAAATCATATTTCAAGAAAAGATAGATACTGTCTGGTATTTTCATTGCCACCTATTTTACTTTTCAAATTACCCAAAGTTTTTCAGAATAAATTAACACCATTGTACTTTCAGATGCAAAGGAGGTGAAAAGCTTCCTGATTACCGCTAGAAAACTAGTAAAAGTGAAGATTTGCGTTATAGTGGCATTTATAAGAACATCTGTTCTGGGATCCATGGGCCTGGCAGTGTTGGCTTGTGTACCTGGCAGAGAGGTAATTACCACACGGGGAACAGCAAACTATCAGGAAGGGCAAGGATGACTGCATGGCTAGCTGAGGAGAGATGTTGTGTTAGAGACAGCAGAGCTCATGTCCACCATCCCACTACTGATTTGGTCGGGTAGAGCCTCTGATTAATGCAGGCAAAAGGAAAGACATGACAAAGCTGACCGGTGGTTGAAACTCAGAATGTCAGTGGCAGTTCTTTCTGATTCATGTGCTGAAAGGCTGATAGTGAGAAACTTGCCAGCTTCATGAACATGCTACTGAGATTGCAATCAAAAGTCTCTTAATTTCTGCACAGCAAAATACTGGTTTTCCTGGACACAGAATTGTGATGAATTCTGACCCAGAAAAAGCAAGCACAATGGCACTTAAAAAAAAAAAAAAAAAAAAAAAAAAAAAAAAAAAAAAAGGGGNTTGGAGAAGACAAAGAAAACAAGGTTTGATTTTTCAGTAGTTGGTATGAACAACTAATCACTACTGTTCATCATACTCACAATGACTTTGGTGCTGCCAAAATTTCTGGCTGTATACAAACTGCAGACAATATTTTCCCATTCATGTTGTCCCTGTTTCATGTAACTTAAAAACTTCAAGAGGAAATGCACTGGTAAGCTCAGTCTTCTTTTCAATCATCATATAAACACTTTTTAGACAATGAAATCTCAATGAAGTTATTTTTATGATTTTTTGGCACACAAATAATAATCACCCAAACGTTCATCGGGTTTATTGATCTGCTTTCTGGAATAAAGTAGAGATAGAAACAAGTCTACTGCAATTTGGTGAGTGATTTTTTTTTTGTAAAATAATAATGAGAAAGCTTTTTTAAAATGTACCTGAAAGAGAAGGCTAGATCTGAAGAGAATACAGAAGGTAATTTTAGGGTGGGATAGGATGAAATCCAAAGACCAGGGTAAGATCAAAAAACAAATAGAAATCTGTATATACTGTGGAAAAAGTCATGAAAATAAATTGAAGCTTGAGGGAAGGATGGAATGGAAAAGGACAAAACTAATAATTTATTTACCAATCCACTAATTTAAAATTCTAATTTATGTACCCATCTATCGCACTCTATGCTGTGTGTAACAAAACTTTTCATCAATACAACATAAAGATGTCAAGTCCTTGAGCTTTGTCCTCCTCTTCCCCTGGAAGCACTGGAGGATATTTTATTAATGATTGCTCCTGCCTCAGATCTCCCTCTCTTGAAGGTGAAGAAGCTGAGCAAGAGCCATTATTATCATCTTTGGTTCTGACCCCTTTACTTCAGACTCGCTTTAGAAATGGGTTTGGAAATACCTGAAGTGAAATGAGCTCACTGGGGAAATGATCAGCTTCAAAAAACCAAATACCACTACCAATCCCCCCACAATAAAACAGTCTCAAACAAACTCATTTCTTACAGGACATTTTCTTTTCATGATGTTGCCAGCTGGAAGAGCTATGGCTGTGTAACTGCCCTAATAACCTTGGTCCATGTTGGCAGGGCATGCAACTGTAGAGCAGAGCAGAGTGCTGCTGTGACATGAGCATTATGGTTCCCACCTGCTTCCCTCGAGGGACTTCTGTGTCGCTCCTGATTCAGCACCATTGTAGTGGACATTATAGAAACTTTAGTTTTGTAGTACAACGTGCTGTGCCTCCAAATGCTGTGTTTGTGAGATTAATGAATCTCCCTTCTGCTCTGCAGTCTGAACCCATGGTTTACATATCCTAATAATCATATAATTTCATATCACACAGACATCCTCTTATGTCTCTTATTAACACAAAGTTCATTCCCAAAAATATTTTAAGGTACCAATTAAAACCATTATATTCACTCTTTATCTAATATTGTTAATCAGTGATTTTTTTCTTTTTCCAAAGCATTTTATAGATTTTTTACTCCGATGTTTCAAAAACTGAGGCTACTACACTCCAAGAATAAGTGAGTCACTCTGCTCATTAATTTTATAGGTGGGACTGAAACTGTCACCACAATAGTTTATAATCTGGTATTCTCTAAACTCCTGCAGAGAAATATACAGCATAAAAATATTTGAGATGAGATGAGAACTTTAGAACAGATTTATCAAACACATTATTTTATAAATCACGACAGGACCTCTTGAACATATTTCACCAGCCTCATGTGAAACTTTATAGTAACATAAAATTTTAAAAGAAAACAGCCTTAGAAGCAAGTCCCAACTGCTCACAGCAATGTCAAATCATGACAGTAAAGGCAAAACTATGATCACAATGGCCAACTCAACAAAAGTGAGGATTTTCTACAGGTAGTTTTATGAACCTACACCACTCTACATTGTAATCACCACCTCAGTAATCCATTTGCAAGAAAGCCAAAAAAAAAACCAAAAACATAACATATATTTCAAACAAAAGTATCCAATTTTAAATAGGTATTTCATCACTACATTGTTACAGATATACCAGATTCCTAACACAAATAAACCTCATTTAGAATGCAATTTGATTATATTAATTGGCTGTATGCTTCCAAATATTAATTTTCCCTCAGGTTGTTATCCAGCTGGCTTTTCCAGTTTAAAGTACAGTCTTTTTCCATGTGCCTTTTCCACCAGCTATGACTTGCACATGTTTTTAGTCAAATTTTAATCTTCTCAGGTGAAAAATCCTTTATCTGAGAGATGATATTTGTGAGCTCTGTACATTCTTGTCTGTTTTAGTCCCCATTTTCTTCAATTAAAACAGGTCATAAAACTTGCAGTCTTAAACTGACAATCTGAAATCACAAAGCAACCTGAAACTGATTTCTTATTTAAGTGCATTGTTTTCATTCAGTACATTTTTATTTTCACTCTACATTACGCAGGATGGAAGGAGCCGAAGTGGTGCACAAGTAAGGCAAAATGCACATTATTCAGATGCTCTGAAGTGTTAAGGAGGACTAGGCACAGAAATCTCTGGAAGATGAAAGTTATAATTTAAAAATAAAGACAGTGAAACAATACATGTGAGTCTTGATTTCAGATTTCTTACTGGAGAGCGTTTCCCTCAAGCCTGGGGCTTGGAGGCTTATCTTCCAAATGGCACTTAAAATTCAGGAAAAACTTCATAAATGCCAATTTCAGTTTTGAATTTACTATGATCAGGATAATTGAGTGCATGGAAGGATATGCCCCAGCTACAACTAAGGATATTGCAACTTTCACAACATCTTTACTTTGAGATGTCGACAGTATCAACAGAATTTGAGCGACAAAACTGGAAATATACAGGATTAAGAAAGAAATAATGGATTTAATAGCAGTTAGGTGAACATCTATCATAGCATCCCTGAAAATATCTGCGTAATGTTGCATTGTCTTTCTGTGTTTCCACAGAGAAGTAATTAACAGAGCTGAGGTCACCATGGAGAGTACTAGAGGGAAAAAGCAACCTACAAAGTAAAGAAGCAGCAAGTAGAGGTGTGAATTATCCCAGTCCGTGGTATGAACTGTGCTATTTTCTCTGCAGTTCCCTGTTGAGCTGCATAGGTAAGTGCTGGGAGTAACCCACAGTAAAGGAAGAGAAGTCATAGAAGAGATCACCAGCGATCCAAGAAGAAGCCATGGGACCATCCCAGCTATTCTGCGCTTGACTTGCAGCAGCAGCCAGTGGGTGATATTGATTATTTTTACACAGTACAGTACGTAGAGCCAGGTACTGAACCACAAGCTGCTATGGTTTACAAACATCCACACAGCACCAAAGTCCTTGTACACCGAAGCCAGCTTAAACACATCTGCATAGAGACTGTGGATGTGCATCAGGACTGTCAACTGCAAGATAAATCTTGATGTGCTCAGAAAGATCAGGATCATATCAGCAGGAGATATTTTTTTGCTTTTGATCCAATTAATGGTATTAACAGTTGTAATAAATCCATTTCCAATAAATCCAACCACAACTTCAATAGCTACAATGCTTATTGAAACAATAAGAAGTGGTGGCAACATCTTGCTCCTTTGGTCGCTTCTGCCTGATTAGCCTGTGTAGCTGTGCAGGAAGCTGAGCCGTTCTGATGGTATCTGACTAGTCCCAGCTCTTACCTGCTCACCTTATATCTAGGAACAAAAAGCACCTGGAAATGATAGTGAATCTGGAAATGATAGTGATAAATTACTGATGTTCTTCCTGAATGTGCAAATCAGAGAAAGATTTAATAATTAACTCTAAACTTTTACATGTGTAAGATTTGCCTATGCTTTTCCTTAGGGGTGTGAGATAGCCAGCTGTATCAACATGCCTATCTTGTATCCAATTGTTTATATTCTTGTCTAGAGTGACAGAAAGCTCTGTGGCTCTCTGGTTATAGCAGTACCCAACAGTATGGAGGGATATGCAACATGAAACCCAACAGAGGCACCAGTATATATCAGCAAAGACGTCTTCTATTGTAACTAGCATCTTTCAGGCTGTGTTGAAGGTTTATAAATTATAACTAGACCAATTACATTCAACTACTTTAACAAGGAGAAAATTATACAGCCTCCAGCCCTATTTTAGAGGAGCACTTCAGACAACAGGACTGTCTTTATCCAAGGATTATTGCTACATTTAGCTGACTCCTTCTTATATGTAGTCACACATACATGGGATCAAAAGATGACAGTATCCGATGTGCAGAGGACAGGCTGGTCAAGTAGAGCAGTCCACCTATCAGAACCCTGTTAAAAACCCCACCTTCTGCAGCTGTTTCACTGTCACAGCTTCTGTCTCACCCGTATGGCACAGAGTTCGATAGTGAATTTAGACCCGTCCTGCTTTATAGACTGAAAATGTGTCATCCATCTTCATCCATGTCTTTCTCTGATGCTTTAATGCGCACAGTCCAGAAGAGTGGTGGGCCTCACTGATCTGTATCCTCTATTAGTCCTAATTTATAAGCAAATATATCTGGTTTAGAGAACAATATGCCTTCACCTTCTCAATCCCAGACCCATGAATCCAAGCTATGAATATAATATTGGAAAATTTATATTGTCAATGTATTATTTTTTGAAATAGAGAAACATGAAATACAATGAGGCCTGTGACAACTGGGGGAGAAGCAGCTGACATCACTAGGCCACTGGAAAAAGTTTGGAAGTTTTTTTGGCAGTAAAATGTTTACCGATTTTGTGGGAAAGTTGATATATATTTCTGGAGTGCATTTCTTGACAGAGTAAAATCTTTCAAAGTAAAAGATGGACGGAGCTTCTGATCTGGACATGGTAAGAATTGTCAATTACATTTACTTTTTATCATTACTTTCATGCTTCAAGTTTTTGTTGAATTTCTAAGAAGACAATAAATTAATAGTTATTCATTACCCTATTTAAATCAAAAGATAGATTTAAAATCTACATATTTTTTGTTTCTGTAAGTACCTCATTAATATTAAACTTAGATTTCATTTTAGGTCCTTGTAACCTCAAAAACTAGGAGCTTTTTTCTCCAAAAAATGAACATACTTTTGTCATCACAACAATGCAAGTTGTAAAAGAATAATTGACACATATCTACAAAACATTGTATATAAATTTCTGATTTTAAAAGCCCAAAAGAATAAAACAGACAAGAAAATAAGCAAACAAACAGAACACATTGGTATGTTTGCTTTTCTAACATTCTTTACCAGAAGTATTCAAGAGTGGAAAAGGAACACCTTACTAAGGAAAAAAATCACAAAGTCTAACTCAATGACTACTGTGTATTTTAAAGCTATATGCCTAGGGCTTCCTGTGCGCAGAATGTGCATTACATAAACATAGTAGTCAGTTACTTCAAAAATGTAATTTTTAAGTTACTCAAGGGAACATGAAAGTAACACTTTATTTTTATGTACTGATGAAAAACAGCACTGCAATATTGAAGTGGGAGAAACTAAACCAGAAAATATGTTCTAGAAAAATGCATGACTGAAGAAAATTCTCAGATGTTCCAACAGTTAAAAATTCTGTTCTATCTTTGTATGATAAACTAGAATTTAAAAGAAAACCATATCTGAGCTTAACTTGCTTATTTCATTTTCCTGTGTATGAGGTCCAAAGTGGGAACAATTTACTGAGAACAAAGTAACATTCCTACAAAAGACTATTCCACCACTGTGAGCTCCTACCAGCTCCTTCAGAGAGTAGCTGCCACTCAACCTATGCACCCTGGTAATGTTTAATCCTGGACTCAGGAAAAGGAAAGAGCCTGTTCCTCAGTGCTCTGTCAGTGACCTCAGTCTAATGTGCTCTGTTCTCAGGAGTGGCTTCTAAATTTTGTCTGGCATTGTGCCTCAGTAGCTCAGGAGCTCCACAATAAACTGCTATGAGCTCCAAGGGTTCTCCAGAGGATGAGTTCACTCATGGATGCTGGTGACACACACAGGCAGGCATCAAGATACAAAAGGCTGGCTTATGTGTCACAGCAACTTGACCACACTTGACACCGGCTCTAGACTGGAAATGATCATCTCCTCCCCTGGTATACAGATCCTTGAAAGCACTCATTCCCCTTCTTGCTCTTTCCTGACCTCACAGATAAGGTTGCCTCATTAATGTTCATTAACAGACCTCCTTTTGAGCTACAGAGTTAATCATCATGGTGAGACCAGATTTAACCGGCAGAGGTAACAAAAGAGACCCTAAAGTACACCAGACTTCCTTGAACTTATCCTCTGAGAGAACTTGAGTGAATTAGTAAAAGCAATTGAGGCACAAAGTAAAGCAGACCAGAATTTCTTAAAAATAATCACAATATAATAGCATGACACAAATTATAAATATTACAGAAAAGTGTCTGAATTTATACAATTTCCCTTGGAGCATAAATCTCACTGTACCCAGAGAAGTCAGGTTCAGCTCACAAGATAGCACCTTTCCTCCTTTGATTCATGCATTCCACTTTACAATAGCAATAAACATGCTTCACACAATCCATATGAGGGTTTTATAGTTGCTGAAGTAGAGAAATTTTTGCAGCAGAGCAAGCAGTTTCCAAATCTTGTGCAGCACTGCCCGTTCAGCTCATACAAGATCCACAATGTACCAGTTAGTGGTATCTGGTTGATCTTTTGGTATTTCACTGTGAGTCAGAAAAGTTGTGAATACAATACTGAAATATTTATTTCTGATATTGTTCAGAAACACGCATGCCTTGGAAGTGTTGCTAATGAATCATCCAACTATGGTCACAGTGTCACAATTTTTAGTGAAAAGGAATTGTCTATGGCTTCACTGAGGATAGAAGAAATTGCAACATGTCCAATACAACTTTTTTTCATCTCTTAAATTAGTCACTACTATTTTTTGAAGAGCTTTAGTTTTAGTGTGATGTGACAGGTACTCAGACTGCCACCACCCTTCGGTATCCTCATTCAACTTTCATGCTGTACCATTTGGGGCCATCATCAACACCAGTCAAAGTGCAGATCAAATTTAAAATTTTAACGCTTTATAATGTGATAGATCCAGCACATTCAGAAAAAAAATAATCAAAACTCAACATGTTAGAGATGCACAGGTTTCAGGGAGATGATATAGCACCTTTCAGTGTCTAAAGTCCCTAAAAGACAGGGACTTTTGACAAGGGTGTGGAGTGATAGGACAAGGGGTAATGGCTTTTAACAGAAATAGGATAGATATTGTTGAGATATTAGGAAGAAATTCTTTCCTGTGATGGTGGTAAGGCACTGGAAAAGGTTGTCCAGAGAGACTTGGGTCTCTCCATCCCTAGATAGAGCTTTGAGCAATCTGATCTGCTAGAAGGTGTCCCTGCCCATGGAAGTGGGGGTTGGAACTAGGTGGTCTTTTAAGTCTCTCTCAACTCCAACAATTCTATGATTCTATGATAACTCATTGATGGGATCCTATAGACTTCCTCTTGTCTCCTATCTAAAGGCAAAATAATAGCCAGATGTAATCTGGAATATCATTTCAAGATTATATCCAGAGAGAAAAATAGATGAATTTCAGCTTTTTACTTACATCCTAATGATACTATGACTTTTCAGCAAATGTTGACCATTTGCTGATGACTAGTGCGCACTTCTACCAAAACTGAATCACAGGATTGGCAAAACAATTCAAGAAACCAAGAACGAATATTACCTTGATCACAAAGATTCCATTTCCCAGTGGAAAGAAACGAGGATATGAGAATAATTTATTATTGTTTGTTCATCCCTTGTGATAGAAAAAAAGAAAAAGAAAAATGTTTTATTTTGTGTTGGAGGAAGGACACTGCTTTCCAGGCAATCATAGTTAATTAAATTCTGGTGGTGTAAGAGATTACAAGAGCCTCATGACATTTGTTCACCTCTACATCATGAGCTCCTTAGCAAATAAGCTTTTTACAACCTGTAGTAAATTGCACACTGCATTTATTGTATTGTAAAGTCCATCTCTTATGGAAACCTCTGAGCATCAGCATAAGACACTGAAGTACAAATAGTATTAAGATCCTTATACTAAAATAATTGAGCAAAACAAATCATGGGAGAATACATCTTGTAAAAGATGCACAATCTAGAGTACAAAAGAAAACTTGCAAAGATTATGTAGGAGAGTCATCAACATCTGTGTTTAACAAACATCGCCAGAATCAGCATTTTTGGTTCTACTAACGGCTAATTGCATCTCTAATGCTTTTTAAAATGGTTTATCATGTGTTCCTCACACATTTGACAAAGTACAGAAGGCTTGTGAATCTCAATAAAATATCCTGTCTATGGAAAATAGCAAAAAATTATGCTGCTGTTTAACACATTCCAGACTTTATATTGTACAAAAAAATAATGTTGCAAAATATCTCAAAAATGAGTGTGAAAGGGTGATAATCTATTTTGCCATTAATTTGCAAGTTGTCATGCTGCTGTCATTATTGTACTGGAGATAATGGACTGTTAATTTCGGTACCACAAAATTATTATTTTTTTAGGAATGACTGTCAAAATGGAAACCCCAAAAGACTCAACTAATCAAAAGTGTCCTCTGAAATTCGTGCAAGGGGTCAAGAAGGTCAAACCATATAAAACACGTGAAAAGGAAGATGCAACTTTAATTTTAAAGAGGTAAGAATGCACACATGCCCCAAAAGCAAGGAGCAGACAATAGCAACAAGCTAGTGAGGTTTATCAGTTTCTCCTGTCCACGATCAAAAGAGATCAATATAAATGTTCATTAATTCAAGACAATATTTGTAAAGATGAGTTTATGGTTTACACCATACAGTGTGAAAGGTTTGTAGGCCTCTTCTGATCATGTTGTTTCCTGCTATTAAGAAACAATATGTCCAAAGGAATGGAGTGATTTACTGAGACAGATTTCTCTACAAATCAAACAAGAAAGACTGTGAATTTGGTTTACTCTATTAAGGAAAATGTTAAAGTAAAAGTTGAAAAATTATAGAACAATTATCAAGTTTCTGATATTCTCAACTGGTCCACTTTCTCTATGGATTCAGGAAATTTTCTTGTCGATTCTTCTTTCCCTTCCTCAAGGAATGCTTTATCTCTCTGGCTAAAACAACTCTTGTTGTTGAAATAGGAATTGTTTTTCATATGTCCTTAACAAGACCTAAAGGTTAGACAGCTGCTTCTGGTTTCTCTTTCCCCAAACCATATCTGCAAGTAAAGGCCTCTTATTTTCCATATCCATTACATTTTATGGTGAGTGCATGCCTTTCCACACCACTGGATTTTCCTGTTCACAAAGTTGTCAGGGCCTACAGTGAGACTGCATGCAGTGATCCTTGAGCTAGACTCAGCACTTAAAATTTGTGCTTAGCTTCATCCAAAGAATAAATACACATTTCTTACACAGGTAACAGACTTGTATATTGGAGCATATTTTTTGAGTCAAGGTCCTTTATCTTGTGTTATGTTTCAGATAATACCCTGCCACCACCAGCAGTTATCCATTTTGTGACTCTAGTTTGGAAATAGCACTCTTAAAAGCTATCTCTATTCTTTTATTCTATGACATTCTTTTTAGCATACACCTGGTCTTAATATCGGTTATAGACTACCAGCACCTAAAGAAAAGCAAAATCCTTACAATGGACTTTTGTTGCGAGTTAGGTTACTTTACTGAATCACAGTTTGTGTAGATACAGTGCACGAAACAAAGCCCATCTTTTCATTTCCACTACCACTCCAGCTGCCTTCCTTCATTATCTATTTATTCTTGAATAATGAAAAAAGCACTAGGAAGTGATAAAAATAACGATTTAAAAGAGTGCTAAAAATTACTTTCAGCTTCTTACAGTGCAGTGGTGGACTGAAGAGAGGGGACATATTGAAGAATTAAATCACTTTCTAAAATGTAAAAAAATTACTTAATGACAATACTTTTTAATGTTCAGGGGAACTAGATTCATGTAAACTGCTTCATATATCATGTTACACTTAAAAGAAATGGTCTTTGACATTCTTTTAGGAATACTGTTGTAGTCTTTGTAAATGATAATTGAAATTGAGAAAAAATCTAAATCTCTGATTCCTGTTGCAATGAATCTATCAAACAGAAGCACCCAGTGAAAAATGTTATCATTAAAGAATTTAACATCAGCATGCTGCATAGACAACCCCAAATAATTTCCTTTTTTCATTAAAAGATTTTAAGTGCTTAACTCTGCCAAATCTATAACTTTAATGTAATGTACCTTTTGGTGAATATAAGTATTAAGACCAAAAGACTTTTTGCGGGCCATCACCACTTTAGCACCTTTGGCAAACAGCCTCACACTGACTGATGCTGAGTTCACTTGTGTTTGTGTAACCAATGTGCCATTTTGACAGCCAACTGCAATTCAAATCCCTTTGTCAATATTATGCACCACCTGTGATGCAAATTTAAATTAATCCTGATTTTCCTGGCTTACTAACACTGACTCCAGGAGAAAGAGAATGCTATCTGTTAGGAAAAATTCACACTGGAGTTCCTCTTCATAACCAGTATGAAGAAAGCTAAAGTGTGTATCCTGACAATATTTTTTTTATGTACACCCATCTCAGTTACAGTCTTTGTACAACGCCAGGGTTGGGTTCACTCAGGTTTTTAGTTTGGATTCCCAAACATAAATAAAATTTAAAAATAAACACCAGTTCAGTCAATTATTTTGCGGCAAGCAGCTCCACATTGCTGGGAGCATTTTCTTGGAGTAGCAGAATACAAGGAAACCCAACAGGACTGTGTCCAGATATTATTTCTCAGTGTCCTATCGGTTTTTTAACTTCACATCAATGAAATGTTACTTTGTGTGTTACTTAGAGCTAGGAGTGAATGATGCCTGAATTAGAAAGCTGACAAACCCTTGAGAAAGTCCTCTGCACAATGACATATCTGCTTACTCTATATAAAGAGTGACGTTCTTCCCAGGTGACGAGGATGGAGATAAATGATGGTGTCTTCCTTCAACTGACTGAGAATATATTCAAAATCACAAAAATCTTGTGCATTTTTTCCCTATATTTTAGGTTAAAATGCAAAACCCACAAGATTAATTTGTCCAGTTAGAAATTAATTTCTGCATGTGGACTTTTCCTGGGACAGTTATAGTCATGCTTCCATAAAGTGAAGCATTAACTAAATTTTTCATCAAGGGAGAATAGACAATTGTGGAAGTTATAATTTGTGGGTGCATAAAAAACTTTTACACAAAGAAGATCAATAGGGCTGATGATTTATTGTCTATTCCAGTACATGAAATAGGTGACATCAGATGAAAGAAAAGTTAAAGACAAACAAAATAAGGTGGTTTTCCCCATAACACAGAGGTAAGATGTGGAACTCCTTGTCATAAGATATATCTGCAAGAAAAATCCGCATGGATTCAAAGGATGAACAGATAAGCACATAGGAATGAAATCAATTGGGTGTTACTTAAATACATAAAAACTGTTTCTGGTTCACATAATTCCTGTAAAAGTTTAATGTCTGGGAGAGTAACAGGAGCAAGCAGAATTTATATTTGCTCATATATGAGCTTCCCTCAGCTCTCTGCTGCTATCAAGGAGAGGTGATTGCAGGCAGAACCTTGGTCCCAAACAACGTGACTGAAATAATGCAACTGGCTTATCCTGACTCATGATATCTTTAAACAGTTTGCAAATTATGATAAATCAAGGTTTCAGTTATGTCCAACTAAAAAGTATAGCCCCAGTGTCCCATCTATAATTACAGATATATCTGTGAAGAAGGGAGGATTTCAGAAGGGACAGTTACCCCGCAAGAAAATTTGGATAGGCTGGAAGAGTAGACTATTGGAAAGCATATGAAGTTCAACAAGTATAAGGTCTTGCACCTGGCAAAACACAATCCTGGAATGCAGTAAGGGTAGGATATATACCTGGCTGGGGAGAATCTCTGTGGAAAGGGACCAGGAGCTTCTGGTGCTCACAAGCTCCATATGAGTGAACAGGGTGGTGCTGCTGCAAAGAAAGCCAACAGGATCCTGGATTGCATCAGAGTGCTTCAGCAGCAGAGATAAAGAAATCATTACACTACTGTGCTCAGTACCTTCTAGAAATTAATTTTTTGTCCCTCTATATAAAAAAAAAGTGTGAACAGAATGGAAAGGGTCCAGAGAAGGGCCAAAATGATTATCCAAGGACTGAAAAGTCTGCCATGTGAGGAAAGACTGAGAGAACTGCTTTGCTTATCCTAGAGAAACCAGGATTTAGGGGAGACCTTGTCACCATGATCCAGTATTTAAAGGCTGGCCACAAAGAAGATTTCCTTTTACATGGAGTGCCATGGGAAAGATAAGTGGTACAAGTTACTCCAGGGGAGATTCTGGTTTACTCTAGAGGAACATTTTTCCCAGTGAGAAAAATCAGCCATTGGAATAATCTGCATGGTAAGAGGTGTATTCCCAAATGTTGGACACTTTGAGGATTTAATTGGACAGAGTGCTGGGCCATCTTGTCTAGACTTGTGGTTTTGCTTTTGCCAAGGAAGGTTGGACCAGATAATCCTTCATGTCCCCCTCCAACCTGGCATTCTATGATTCTGTGATGGATTCTATTTAGATTAGGAAATGAATGTGACCTCAATCCCAGAAAACACTTTAATCCCATTGTGCCAAAGGCTGTAAATAAGTACACCCCAGTAAGAGCAATTGTGTCTCATGTAGCATATGGACAGAATTAGTTCCAACCACAATTTTATTGGCTTCAGAATGGCCTCCCAAATGAAAAAATTCTGTTCATTCAGAAAGATTCACATTGCTGTTTCAACTCATTGCTCTTCATATCCAGCAATAAAGCAGAAGTTCAAATTTTGATTCAGTTATATGACTAGCTCAGTAAAATACAGTGGAATTATTCTTGGTTTACAGTGTAGTAAACAAGAGAACAAAGCTCATTTCAGAAATGCCAATTAGTTATTCATGTCAGTCCTAATTATTGGTTTTTTTTATTACAGAACACCTCATTCTTGTTTTCGATCCTATTTCCAACAGTGTTCAACTATTTTGCATTTAGCTTTACTATGCACATCTGTCTAAATACATAACTTTCATTGGGAAAGAAGGAACTTAAAAATCTCTCCAGGATCTTTGCTGCAGTTTTTCTTTTCCCAGACTTCAACTTTTAAAGATTATTATAACTTGGGATGAGAAGAAAGTAGGAATACCCCAAAAATATTGACAGTTTTATTCAAATTCTGAATATCAAAACCTGTAATTAGCTTTCATGGCTGGACAGGTCTGATTGTTGATTACATATCAAAAACTTATTAATAAAAAAGTGGAATAAGAGCGCAATTCAATGATACATCTGAGACTGTGCAATGTCTCCCTATGGCAGAGAATGGTTTATCCTGCTTCTATCAGATGCTGCTGGTTTGCTTATGCCAGAGCTAGTGCCCAGCTACTCCCCCATCATGGGGATTTTTCCACTGAACTGACTGAAAATTTACACTCCAAAACCAGTATGTGTATTCAGCAAATGTAGCAAATTAAGTCAGCTCAGTGAAAGCACAGAGATGAGCACCAGAGGCAGCTCCTGGGTGGTGCAGCTGGGAGCAGGGCTGGGGAGGGTCTGGGAGAAGAGAGGGCAAAACGGAGCTGCTCTTTACATCCACAGCACATGGATACACAGATGGACACAACTGTACCACACAGATATGCAACACCACACTTCTGGCAGGCTGCAACATAATCCTCATTGCGTTTCATAAACAACTGCAGGCACCAATTAACTATTTTGTCTTAAGGTCCCCTGGGCCCCAGGCAAGGAAGATGCTCTCTGCTGTAGATCCAGCCAATCTGCTCTGTGTGGGGACACCAGGCCATTTTTGTTATTTTGCTGTAGGACCAAGGATCCATCTGTGTGTACTAAGCAGTTTAGACCAATGTGTTCACATTCTGGATGGATTGAAAATAACAGTCCCTGTATTGAAGCTTTGAAATGCTGCTTAAAACCTAAACCTCAGCAGTCTGTTATCCCAGATTCATCTTTTATCTATTCTTCTTACCTGTATTCTCTAATCTAAGTTGGTCAAATATGAGGTTCAAATATAAAAGCTTATTTTTAGATGTTTTAAAACAGTGTTATTTCACCAATTTGGGAGCTTAATACTGGTTTCAGTTAACCAAACTTACATTAGAAGTTACAGAATTGCAGTTTCTCCCCTTCTTTTTGTCACTCTTGGAAAGACACGGAGTGATTTAAGGGATAACTTTTCAGTGTGTATTTGAGAGACAGAGATTTGAACCAAGTCAAAATTTATGGACTGAGAGCTTCTAGGGCTGTTTTGTGAGACACTGGAAGCATTTCTGATTTAAGCTATAGATACAACAATTCCAGAGGTTTGTTTGAAACCCAGACAGCCAGTATATTTATTTCCCTCCCCTCCCTCACTCTCCCTTTTGCATTTTTATTATGGATATGGTTCCATCACATCTCCATTCAGGAAAAACTTGGGTCTGACTTTTATAGTTGGCATCACTTATCAAGTCACAGCAGCTACATGCTCGTCTTCAACTCCTCTCCCTTTTCTGGCTGAGCCAGAAGGTCAATTTGATGACTAAGGACAGTAAAAACCCAATTTGTCATTCCGCTATGCTTCGCCAGGCTGCCTGGCTATTTTTAAGTCTCTCTTCCTATGGTGGCATGTTCTTGTCCTCATATTTCACTGTCTCCCAGGGGAACATCCATCCTCTAATCTGATACCAACTTGCCCCCTAGTGACAAGTTCTCATTCTTCTCTCCATATAGGTCCTGCAGACCTGACTTCACTTTCTGCAGCATTTCCAGTTATTTGTTTGGGTTTTGGTTTGCTTTGGGTTTAGAACACACCTTTGGTTTTTTTTTTTTTTACTGGAAATAAAAGTTTAATAATTCTGTCTCTTTGTGATATCTAGTTGAGCCAGGTTCATTTTGGCTTTAGTCTACAAGCAGAGCCCAAGTTTCTGTGCTGCTCTCAGCCACAACAATTTATATATGAGTTCATCCAGGCAAGAGTTCTGCCAAAGGGTTTAGTTATTACAGAAATCAGCAGTGTCTTTGCCTCTATCAGCATGGAGGCAGATGGGCAATGATACTTGCCGTGTAGGAAATTGATTGGGAAATGGGAGGCATAATAAGGGTTGGGAAGAAAAGTGCTAATGCAAGTCACTGATAACCTGAAGGCACAGAGGGGAGTGTCACCTGTACATCCTGACAAACTTAGTGCGATGGGCTAGGCTCTGACTCTGGTTTTGACTGAGTTAATCCAGGTCCTTTCCCTTTAACTTCAATTTAACAGATTGTTATAAAACCAGCAATCTCCTGTGTTTGTGGGAAATGCTGTATCAGGAGCTTGTCACCATTCTTCCCACACAAAGAATTTTGATTTTACATTAAGGTGGTCATTTGAAGTGCTTCCTTCACTCAGGGTACAGATTCAGCATAATCCTGCACATTACAGAGGTGTCTTTGCTTTGCATCTGTTAAATATAATTTCCAAAGGCACTAGCTTCTAGTGAGATCTCCAGATTTCCTTTCACCAGTGCATGCAATCTGTCACTACTACATAATCCCTAAAAAAAACAACCAACCAACCAACCAACCAAAAAAAAAAAAAAAAAAGAAAGATTATATGGGCTTAGAGCAATCCTTATCTGCCAAAGTTGATGGGAAAAGCCAGATGACAGAGAAGCTCATTGACTAAAAATATTTTATCACAATAACTGTTTATTAAGTACCTTCAAGTCAGAGGCAATACTATAAAAAACATATTACTGTCCTTGTTTAATACCAACACTAAAAATTTAACAATGTGAAATATTTCTTCCAAACAGTTCCATTCAGGTAATGAAATAGCATTTTGTCTTGCTTGACTTGGACTCACTGTTTTAATTCTGTTCTGTAATCACCTTTTAGATCTGCTGTGATACAGAAGTGCTTCATAAGTTGTGAGGCTAGTGGGGAGTATTATCAGAAATCAATATATACATTAACATATCTGCCCAAACTAGCAAGGATTCTGCATGATGGACAGCACAACAATTTCCAAATATTGAACATGATGGTGAGTGAGGTATCCTCAGATTTTCAGAAATAGTCACTGGATCTTTTTGTGCGATCCAAGAAGCCATTGCTTCTATGAGCTGTACCAAGATAGTTTTCACTAACACCTACGGTGTTTGAGGGGCCGTTTGGTTGTGAGTTTTGGGGTTTTTTTTCCTTCTCAGTCATCTGGGCAGTGTTCTGTTTTCAGAATCCCAATATACAACTGTATTTTTTCTAAGATAAAAGACACTAATCGGATCCTTGATAAAGACATGCAACAGAAAACAATGTAGGCTGTTTGCAGTTTCTAAATCTCCCTGCTGATTCACTGTATACCATTATTCTCTGTGCCATAACATTTACTGCTGCTCATGAGAGACGCTGTATGGGGTTTCCAGAGATGTTATCAGAGAACAGCACTATTAGAGAATCTGCATGAATGTGACCAGACAAATAATTTAACATTTTTCAGTCACCAGACTCTAGTTCTTGGAAGAAAACTGTATGGTGGCAACAGCAAAGGAACAATACAAAACAAACAAGCAAAAAAATCCCAGACCTCTGCCTGGAAGGGAGACAAACATTTTGACAAACACAGGAATTAATATAGAAGTTTTGCAGAATTGTGGCTTAGGCAGATTTGTTTTCCCAAATAGATTCATCCACCCTTAATCAGCATCCCCAGCTGTCCCTGCTGGGAAAATCTTCATCTTTTTTTCTACTTGGTGCTGGCTGTGCTGAACTGGCATTTCTAAAAGTAATTACCCCACAAAGTGTAGTTGAACATGCAGAAACACTAAGAATTGCTAATTCGATGCCAGTTATGCTGGTTCACCTCTCTGAAAATACCAATTCATTTCAGCAAGTGAAGCAAGAGTCACGGGATGACAAGGGAAGCCAGGACTTTGCTAGCAGGGACAGGTTATTCAGCAGCTGACTGGGGCAGGGATGCCTGGTTGCTTATGAAATGCAGATCCAAGACACTCGGTCCACACTTTGGAGTAGTGCTACAGTACACTGCAGAGAAGTGCTACGCAAAAGAAAGCAAACTTTGTATGTGTGTGTGTGTCTGAGCACGGGCACACCTGGACAAACTGGGGAAGGGTCTGGAGCATGAGCCATATGAGGAGTGCCTGAGGGAGCTGAGGGTGTTTAGCCTGGAGAAAAATAGGCTCAAGCACGACCTTATAACTTTCTAAGCTACGTGAAAGGAGGCTGCAGCCAGGTGGGGGTCAGTTTCTTCTTTCAGGTAATAAGCAAGAAAATGAGAAGAAATGGCCTGAAGTTGTAGCAGGGGAGGTTTAGACTGGACATTAGGACAGAGTTTTCAAGTATTGAAACAGGATGATTCTATGGAACATGGAACTAAGCTGTTGAAAAATTAATGCTCTTATTTACTGCAAATCATTTCTAGTGGTAAGATTCTATTATTTCTTGAAATAATAAATTTATTTGCAAATCAGCAACCCTAATTGTGATCTACCTAGAGTTTAGAAGCAGTGGTATACTGTAGTAATGAAGTAGTTTACAATGCTGAAATCAAATTTCAGTAGGCGAATACTTTAGATCACATTGCAGTTCAGAAATATGATGGTATTGTCAGCTCTTATTTGTATTGTTTAAACGTGATCTGCACAGCTATTATCACTGCACAGACACTCATGAACCACATTGTCAAATTTGCATGAGAACAACAGCTGTCAAACAGTAATTGCAAGAAAGTACCAGGGTGAAAAGAGGCAGCAATGAATTCTCTTTGGCAATATTACTGTATTCATCAGAATTAGCTTCTGCATGACCAAATGGGATAGAATCACATCTACAGCATGAGGGTTCTCCAAGTACACAAAAGTTAGCATTAATTAAAATGCTTATTTTCCATCTGTACTTTGGAAACCATTTCTACACAGGCTGCTCTGTGTGTGCACTCCAGCATAAAGTTTGCAATCCAGACATTTCCATTAAGGTCTGCTTTCTCAGTAACAAGATGTGGCACACAGAGAAGAGTCACAGCTGGGAGCAGGGGAGATCATCACTCTGGGTGCAAGGAGCCATTTGTGTGCCTCTAGGCCAGTTATGTGATGAATCAGCTAAAATACCTCAAGGGCCACTGAACTCTTGGCCATGACCATGAGTATATATGATCAGCGGCAGAGGACATCCTTGGTGATGCCACAAAAGCAGATATTGTGACGAAGCAAACAACGTATTGTATACAAATAGGTCCTTACAGCCATTCCCTGACACTCTGCACCTGTGGTGGTGACTTCAATGAAACAACCAATGTGGCCAGATGGGCACGGACTTCCTTTGTCACACCTTTAGCTCAAAACCATTTATTTACCTATTTATTCTCCCACAGTTTATATGCATTTGTTGCAATCCATCAGCGAGATCAAACCTCAGTGGAAACACTGGTTTTGGTTTTGGAGGGTTTTGTTTGTTTGTTGGGTTGTTTTGGGGGTGGGGGGAGGTTTTGGTTTGTTGCTGTTTTGGTTTGTTTTTAACCTTCATTGCTTATAATGTTAACATGCTTATAATACCTACATTTTAGCATGTTTTGTGATTTTAACACAGCATTTAAATAAAGCACCCTAGAATGATGAGATGAAAGGCAACAACTTAAAATAGATATCTAAAATTTTGAATTATCTCTGGTAATCCTTTTACAATAAATACTACATGTTTCTGTTTCATTATGCTCATTGAATACGCTTTAATTCCTGTTTACTTTCTCATTATAATCCCATACAATTCTTTTTTATAATTCTACTCTATTATGTACATTATTATCTTCTAGTACTATAGAATGATAATAAAAATTTTTAAATAGTAAATAGTCCATATTACTGTGGGGACCAGCACCTGAAATCTCTACTGAAGCCTGAATTCAGGCACTGTGAAGAAAATCATGATCTTTGTGCTCAGGCTGAGCTGTCACAATTAGTCCCAAGAAAGCTTGTATTGTCTTTATTATTCTTCTCTTCAGACAACAAACTGTGATCCTTGATGCCAAAGGCTGCATCAGGGCTCTGGGAAGCACTGGGATGCTGAGTATTTCTGCCAGCTATGAATGATACATGTGAGAGGAGTGGGGTTGTTGCATGAGCAGCGTTAAAGTGGGTTTTGATCAGCTGATCAAAGAGGGCTGTAAATCAACATCGGCTTTAATGTAGCGAATATAAAGTTTTGTTTCTTCCCAAGTGGAAGTGAGTTGTTGTAGGTAGGGCAGGGCTGTTTATAACATCGTGCACTGCTGGAGTTGTCATTTTGTACTATGTACAGACGTGCTTCAAAAGAGTGTAAAAGAAATGCTTGCAAATATAGCTTAAGGTTTTTTTAAACTTTGAGGGACTGGCTTAGATGCTTAGGTAGAAATCAGAATTCTGTGTTTATATGATGTAAACATTACTCTTTAATTTTGATAGGTTATAGTTTTACATTGACCTCAGCCACTGCAAGTAAGAGACTGTCATGACATGAGGTCCATTTAAGCACCTAAAGGCTTCTAAGATGAAGCTATCTCATCTCTGCTGGTCATCTAGGTAAGAGCACTGGCTATTTTCTGTGCTATCTCCAAGATATATTGAAGGAAATGGACACTATAGATGCAACCTCTCCCTGGCAATTACAGGAGAAGGTTATAGCTACCAGTGTAGAAAGAATAGATAGAGCCGCCACATTCAGTCACCTGCTCAAAATGCATGAACTTGTCTGTGAATGTAAGCAGGAGAGATGGATGTCAGAGTGAGTGGTGTGACCTCCAGGGATGACTACTGTACCATGTTCCAGGGTCCCCAAGGTGGCTGCCAGAGCCTTGCTTGGATTCAGAGGAGGGACATGCATGGGATGGACATAATTTGCCCATGCACATGCAGACAGCCTTAATGTTCCAGAGGAACCACACATCCAAGCTTCTTATATCAGTCGTATTCACTAACAGGTTACATAAACCCTGCCTTTCTCATTCAAATTGAATCCTGCAACAAAAAATAATGCAATCAGACTCCTTTAAAAAAGTCCATGTTTAGTGGCCTCACACAGGCCTTCATTTTGCTGTGTAATATGAGGATTGTGCATGCAGCACAATGTGCTGGGTCTCAGTCCATGCATGAATTATCCAAAGTATTTTGTCTGCCTCAATACTGTTCTACAGGAGTTAATGCCTCTGGGAGCAATTGTTTGGAAAAATGAAGCATGAAAATCAGTTCTGCTTTTACTGTAGCAGAAAATAATTCTAAAAGGTGACCGACACAAACTCCATATTCAAAATAGAGACCTAGAGTATCAAGAAAAAGAACAGAAAAATTATCTAGACACCAGGATCCAAACAAAATCAGTGAATCCCAATACTGAACATAAGCTCTTCTATTGTAGCAGAGTTTACTTTGATACTAAAGTGTCTTCAGGTCATGCATGTCAGAATAAAATTAAACAAAAAACCTACCCAAACACATATTAATATCCCTTTTTTGGAATGACCTTTTCAAATCTTCAAGTGTTATTTTTACTTCTAGAGAGCTGAAGAACATGGACTATTATAGAAATCTCAGTGGATAACCCAGTTAAAACAAAAACAGTGAAGACACCAAAAAATGAAGGCTCTGCATTGCAGTTTGTGTTGTAGCCTAATTTTGCAACTCTAATTCTTGTGGTGTCACTAAAATTTTAAATGTATGTAGAAAATCCATGGGTATGGCTTTTACCAAGTGCCTAGTAATTTAGGGTGTTCAAAAAGGTCTAGCAGCAAAATGCTCCTTTACTGAGAAGCAGTCCCGCCACAGAGAAGGGTCTGCTGAAGTTCTGTGCAATGTTCAGCATGTCCATTTGCGCCTGCAGACCCTAAGCTCTGCCAGCTTACAGTGCATTTACCCCTAGTGTACCAGGAAGCAAGGAAATGGAACCAGCTTTACTTTAAATGTGCAAAAGTGATTTCTGGATAATATCCCTGTGAGTGGAACAACAAATGTGTGCCGAGTTAGGAACAGATGCCAGTTCCTTAAATATTGACTCTAGATTTAAACATCTGTTTATGTGCACATAACTGGAGTTTCTCTGAAGATAAAGCCTTCTGATTTAGTTTGAAGGTCCAGTCTCTTTATCTAAAACACAAATAAACCAAATCTTAATGGCCTGTTACTGACTATGTACTTGGCCTGGATCAGTTCCAGAATTTGCTTATCTTGTTATTGTGGCCAAAATAAAGTGTGAATACAAGCCTTAGAATAATTCATTATGGATCCACTCCAAGTTCTCCTGAAGCCACTGTCTCTCTTTCTGACAGAATTTCACTAGTCCTAGACCAGCATTTAAGATAAACACAATAAGAACAAAGCAGAAGAAACAATTTCTTACATTTATAGGTTTTGTAAACCCTTTGGGAAAGTTGTCATTTTTCAGTGAAACTTTTTCATTTTAAGTACTCCTGGCAATCTCTCTTGGTGAGAAAAGAGATGTAGTATGTAAGCTATAAATAGGATGTAAGAATGAGATGCCAGTTTGTCCCGTAGTTATAACTTTTAAATAGCTGTCTTTGCAGGCTGTGCCTCTGCATAAAAACAGTTACTTATCTCACTGATGTCACAACAAACAATTTAAACACTAAACCAGGTTGGGACAGGGTGGTGGACTGAACCTTTAGCCACTGTTTTCACTAAGGAAGTGAGTAACTGTTACGGGAGCCTTCAGTTATTACAGGCAGTAATAACTTGGCAGCTCATGTCTGTGTGTCAACCAGTTTCTATCCATTGTATTGACTCGTATACCAGGTGAAGAAACTGCCATCCCAGAGAGTGTTCCTGCTCCAGAACTAACCCACCTGTACAAGGGCAGGATTCTTGTAAATATTCAAGAGAAACTTCTAAACATGCAGAAATCATCATGCAGAATAGGCTTTTGGGTATAATTAAAATCGTTAGGAGATGGTGGCAGATAGTAGAAAATAATTACCAGCAATGGAAGTAGTTTGTGATGAAATGAACACAGAGGACTTCAGGCCAGTTGGATGTAGGAATTCAGCAGAACAATATTTTGGGGAGTCTTGTCCAGTGCTGCTGGAGATACCATTGAAAGAAATACCCTCATGATCACCCAGATATTGGCTGACCATCCCAATCAAGAGATTTTATTCCTCATAGAGGCATTATTCTTTGCAAAGATACAAATACTTTAGGGATTTTTTTAGCAACGTTCTCTCCATGAGCATCTGTACAACACCTAAACAAAGTCACATTTGTCTTGACGTGTGTGTCATCAATACGCTTCATGTACAGGTGCATCAATCTGTGTTCAGCCATGTAGGCATTTATATTTTGCTAGCTTGATAGTGTTTCTTTTACAGAAATCCATACAAAAGCTGAGGTGAAGTGCAACAATCTCTCTCAGCCAGCCTTGCTGTAAAATCAAAAGCAGAGGCACAGAAGGGCTTGTGAATGACTTTCATTCTCTCTGTTTTCAAATACATGGTGTATCTTTTCATTTTCAGTCACTGAAGAATTTTTCAGATTTCACCTTTTCAGATGACATTAACAAGCCTCCAGTCTTGCAAATGAAAGAGTAGAATAGTGGGTTAATACTATTACTACTGTAACCCAGGACTGAAGTGTTTAAGTGGACAGTTCATAGTTGGTTAAAACTGAATGAGAAGATAGCCTTTTTGAAACACCGGAAGAAAAATTGGAGCTTTATTTTTATCAATTTCTTTTTGTTAATTTTATATTGAACTGAATTATCTAATTTAATATGAATCTGTCGTATTCTGCATTAACTGATTTTCATAGTAATTTGGTTCTTGAGCAACATTTTAATGAGTTTTACAAAGTTTTATTACATCCATAATTACTCCCAAGTGCAGACTTAATGAATGTATTGCAAAGCATAAGTGACCATATGCAAGATCTACAGTGAATAAGAACCTCTAATCCATGCAAGATTGATCAAAAAAATTTTTTCATGTTCAATATTATTTGTTGGGGTTTTTTTCTGATTTTTTAGCTAATTGGGACTCATTAAAAAATCTTTGCCTGGAGAGTCTATTTACTTGTCAGCATTGTGTGTTTTATAGAATCATATAAAACACATCAAAGTTTTCCTATAAGGGAAATGCACATCATTAATATAACAGGCATCCATGGGATATTATTCAAGGAAGATGTACAAATTAAATGCCATACGTGTTAAATAATTAACAAGGGAAAAAATAGCCTTGTTTAATTTATTTTTTTCTCAGCCTTCTATCAAATGCTGATAAGAAGCAGTCAATGAATTCAATGAATAAAAGACCCATTTAGAAAATGTCTTGGCACCCACCCTCTTGCGATTATGACTGGGAGAAATCAATGCAGAATTATACAAAAGGACAATTAGATAAGGGACAAGCAACTATTTTTCTCTCTATAACTACAGAAAATGAGTTTATATTGAAGCTAATTAGAACTTCTGAAAACAGTTACAACCTTGCTGCTTTCTGATACACAGAACACCAGCTCCCTGAAAAATAATACCGCTTTCCCGGTCTCTTGAAAGAAAATTACATGAAAGAACTTCCATTTCATGCATGTCAGAAATAAAAAATGTGTCAGTTATGCTGGCTTAATGACCATTTCCTCAATGCTTTCGCACAGTAGTGCTTCTTTGATTATGGCTCTAACTGCAGCAAAAGGCAAACCTTTGAATCCTAATTTTTTAATGGAAATGGGCAAGAAATAGTCAATGTCACCATCTCCCCTGAGCTGGCCAATATGGATGGCTGTATGGAAGGGAGGGTTGCAGTTGTGCACAATAATTCTTCTCCAGTTTCTGACAACCAGAATGATGATGTCAAGACGATCTGTACCTTTAAGTTGCAGTGCCATTTGATGTTACCCCCGGGATAAAACCACATGACTTCACTCTCTTCTCTAAACTGTAATTCAAGGCATAAGGTAGCCCTCCCTAGATATTTGTGATTTAGGAGTTTTAATGTACATGTTGTAATGTGTAGCCCAGCTTCAGAACCAGTGTCATCATAGCTATACCAGGGTGATGCTGAGACTCAGGTATTAAATATGATGCAAAGGCCAGAGTCCATTGGCACATACACACCATGCTGGGGTGGCTGTTCCTTGCCTGCTCCTTAGCTCTTGATATTTTTATGGCTTTGGGCTGTTCCCTTCTCCCTCCTAAAGCAATCTCTTCAGAGTTCAGAGCTGTGGCTTCAATCTGATGTCTAGATGTATGCTGAACCTACGCTGTATAAAAAATTAATATAAAACACCTCTAGGGAAATAGGCATTAGTATTATGCCGCCAATGCTATATTTCCTTTGAATTCCAACTACCTGAAAAAAACTTCAAAACAATTCCTATGTGCATTCACTAATACATGCAGAAACATGTCTATCAATAAAATAGAATATAGTATATATAGGCAGTATACAGACATATATTCTTTTTTTATAATTTCATTTCATTTCATTTATATGATGTACTTAGGGAAGTTTTGCTGAAGAAAGTCCCAAAGAATATTCAGTCAATCTAGAAATTTACTGGTTTAAATATATGGCACTTTATATCATTTTAAGTGGGACTACCTAGTATCCCATACATATACAATTACTGACTTATTTATTTAAAGAAGAAAGAGAAGCTTACTGAGAACATGCAGATACATAAATGGTGATTCACATTACAGCCTGCACATGGAAGTGGATGCAGAGAGTTTCCTACAGATCAAACCACTGTAGGTGATGAGAAGTGTCAGCTGTGTATGTGGAGATTTTCTGCATACACATCTGTTTGATCCGTTCTCTACTCCCTCATGAGACTGAATTAATGGACACAGTCATATCTGCTTTCCATCTACAGCCCCTGGGTATGATTTCATGAAGTGTTCTCCATCTCACAGGTTGGCTGCTCAGATTGTTCTCTGAGGACAGGATTAAGACCCAGCTTAATTTTTCAGCCAGTGAGCAATTTCTATCAAAGAACTGGCTTTCAAAATAAATTATGGTTGTATGTTAGAAAAATACAAATATAGCTAGCTCCTATCTCACCTGCCTATATATTGACATGGTCTCTCTGGGAATTTCTCCTGGATCAATTTGCACTATGTGTGCAAAATGACAAGATAAATATTGCAAGTGAGAGGTACATTATATCTAGGAAGAGACAGGAAATCTGATAATGATGGAGAAGGAAACACTTATAAGGGAGAAAAGAAAAGAAAAGCTGCATCTAAAAGTTATAAAATGCTAATATAGAAGTTTGACCTTCTGACTTAAAAATCTAATATTTTTTCTCAAAATCCATGGCAACAAAATCCTAAGAGAGCTACCTTATCCTATCAATTCATATATATAAAAGTATAGGGTATTTTACATTGTTATACTATTTAGGGCAGGGACCCTTTTAGCCATAAGACCTGCTTCATAACACATGCCACAGCACATGACATTAGGCCTGGATCTCTCTGAGCTGTTTTTGTAGGACTGTAAAAACTGTTTGAAATAATCTGAGTTGCTCTGGAGCCCATATGGCTGAGATTTCTGTAATATGGATCTGTAGCCACGCACTGTGTGTTCTGAGGAGGTTGAATTAGATGACCCAAAGATAATTCCAATCTGACTTGTCATAGGATCTCACAATGCCATGACCTTGGGCTGTTTGATAGCACAAAGGAGGACTTTGGAGAATGAATCGAAATAAATTTAGAAAAGGTGAGGGGTTTTTTGTGTGGTTTTTTGTTTGTTTGTTTGTTTTGTTTTTTTGTGGGGTTTTTTTTTCCCAGCTTACTTTTGGATATGGCTGCCTGTGCATCCATGAATTATGTCTTGGCATTGTCTGGGACGGGCTGGTAGGCATTTCTGTGCCAGAGAGCACTAATAATGTGTACTATGGCTAATTAGTCTGAACTATCATTTTCACTCTTTACTTAGCACAGTACATTCATGCATTGAAACTACTTTCTTATTTAGAAAAAGAAAAAAAAAAAAAGGACTGTCAGGATTAATAATATTCTTCTCAGTGAAATATATACTTTACAACATCAAAAGAGGCAAGATATTCTAATGGCTCCTTCTGGACTGCAAAACTATGAAAATATTAATGGAAAATTTAATACACAAGATGTGCAAAGTTACTAAAATCATTTTAGCATATTACTTTGTTCTCATGACACTGAACACACTTTCAGGTCTTTGATGACCACAGATTTTAGGTACTTCAAAGAAAAACAGCTTATTGTTATCATCTTTTTCATCCTGTCTTATTTTCATTTATTCTTTCATAAGTTTTTTATTTTGTTTGGGTTTTTTTTTTAATTAATGTATTCTTCTTTCTACCAGTGTGTGTAAAAGATGGCACCTTTGTCTAAAAGGAAGATGAGGTACAAGAGAAGATGCTGTTGAAAAATTTGCCACAAGTAATACAGAAGGCTTATATGTTCTACAGATATTTTTGCTTATTATCTGTGACAAAATAGGAAAGAAGAGTTTTCTTAGAATTGAGAAACTTTCCTTTTTATCCTTTAAATAGATTAGAGCATGGAGATTTTCAACACAGTCAGCTGACTTACAAGAAAGAATCCCAAGAGAACTAGTTAAAGGAGATTTCTGAAACTAAGTTCTTATTTTGTAATGGTATATTGGCAACAGTGAATTGGCAAATCACTAAAATACCTCTAGAGATTGCTAATAATCAGTATCACTACTTTGAAGAGACATAAGTAATGGAAATACAAATTAACTTGTATAAATACAGTGAATGAAGTCATGCTTAATTCATGATTTTATCAATAAAGAACTAAAGATTTAAAGAAATGTTAGTTCTTGTGATCATTATGAAAAGCATCTTTCATGAAGGAGAGGTTTTGTTTTAACAGCCTCGAAGACAGCTGGAAGTTTTTTTGATATTCTTTACCTCAGTGCCTCTGCAGCTTTCAAGTAATATCATATGGCATCTATGTTTAAAAATTTAGAAAGAACCCAAACTCTAGAGTGTTTTAAGAAATTACCACAAAATAGATCACACTGTGTATTCAAACTTTGAAATAATGCTCACTTCCACTTGTCAAGTGTACCTTTGATAGAAGGGATTTTCTTAAAGGGGTATCAAGATAATTTTAGAAGATCTTCTAAATAGCTGGGATTTAATCCAACCATGTGGAGCATTTTGTGTCAACAGTCCATCAACAGAAAACCTTTACATACGACATATGCAGGGGTTTTAAATCTCTGTAAAACAATTGAAAGAAGCACAGATGACTGTTCCAGAGATAACGATTATACTCCAGGATCAGAAAAATTAGCTTAACTTACATATAGGAATAGGAACAAGGGACAAAAAAAAAAAAAAAAACCAAAAATCCCCCCCAAAACAAAAACAAACAAACAAATACCACAACCAAAACCAACAACAACAACAATAACAAAAAAAATCACCAAAAAACCAAACCAACCAAACAAACAAACTCAAAACCAAAACAAAACAAAACAAAAAGCAGCTGTGCAGTTGGAGGATAAATGTATTCATAGAAGTTTGAGCTAAAACATGCAGTGCACAATGGTAGGATGTAAAAGTAAAAAAAAAACTTACAATTTCGCACAACTTCTTATCAATGTCAGAAAATATTTACTATGGGTAGATATTAATCTTATTTTCAATCAGCAACCTTATATTGAAAGTATCTATCTTTGGCAACACATGATGTAACTTGGCATCTTCACGGCAGTTTTTTCAAAAATCAGTGAAATTCTACATGAGTTTGTAAAGACTGCAACTACCCATCCTCTCCTCTTACTTCTCACACTGCCTTTATGAAAATATAAATTATCCTTTTAGTGTCAGCTCCCAGTGATACACGCAAAGTTCAGACTCCACCAGATCACACTGCATTTGGTTAGGTTTCATAGAACCACAAAATGATTTGGGTTGAAAGAGAGCTGAAAAATCATCTAGTTTCAGCCCCCAAAATATTTTTTGTACACTTTTGAGACTTTGTGTTAAACAGAGGTTGAGAGGAATAGAAGTATCCAGTATTGGTTATTGAAGACGGAATGGAATTGGGGTTTGTTTATTTCTGTTTATTTTAACAAAAACAAAACAAACCAAAAACCCCCAAACAGTGACTTCTTTCACTGATGAGCATGTCTTGTGTAAAGGCCTTTGGTCAGAATAACAGCCTCATCTGGGATCAGAAAGGATCTTCATCCTGCTCAAAATGTCCAAAATCCTGAATTTTTTTGTTACAGTGAACTTTTCTTGCTAGGAGCTGTTTATATCTTTGACATCATAAATTCCTAAACCATGAGGGAAATTTCAGAGAAGGAACTGATAGAAATATGCCCAAGCAAGCCCCTTGCTTCTAGAGCCAAAAATCATACAATATCTTTCATAAACTCCTCAGGCTTTATCTGCAAGGGTGTCTTGTTGTACATTTAGTGTCACTAGGTTATACTTTTTTTTTCTGACAAAACCATACTTGGAATCAAAGAGTAACAGAAAATTCAGAGGTCATTTAACCCAAATCCTGGTCAAGGTCAATGAGACCAGGTTGCTTAGATCTCTGTCTAGTCAGGCTTTGAATATCTTAAGGATTAAGATTCTGCTGGCTTTCACTGCCACAGTTCAAATGTTTGAACTTTGTAATAATGAAAAAGAAATCTTTATATAGTTTGATGCACCTTTCTTGAATACATGTCATCAAAATTGTACTCTCTTCTTGAGATGAATTTTCTTTGGATGCATACACAATGATTCTTGCAAAATCTGTGTTAAAAATTACTTGTACACCTTAAGGAGATATTTGACTTTTTCACAGTTGGATCATGTTGAGAATTAATAGCCTTTCATTGATGAACTGCTGTGACCAAGGCCTTTCTCTTCCAACTTTTTCTATCTAATGTATTCCTAGATGATAGTAGACGGGTTTGAAACTAGGCTTCCAAGTTTATTTTATACTAGACTCTTGCATTTTATGAATTTCATCCTGTTCCTATTACCTCTGATCTCAAGGTCATTTAGTTCCTTCACTATGATGAGGCAATACTCTTCTATCCTCCAAATGATGCTTCCAATTTTGCTTCTATGCCAAGATCATAAATAAAACTATTAAACATGACTGTTCCCAAAATTGATTTTTGAGAAATTTCAGTAGTATTCTCCTTCTAGGCAAATGTTTCCCTTTCAGTTGAACTTGCTATCAACTCCCCACTTTTATAGTTTTGCTACTGAGCAATATTGCCTTGATCTTAAATAAGTATTAAATGCCTTTCCAAGCCAAATTATTTTCTGTATTTAGTAGTACATTTCTTCTGCTTATTAATTATTTTCACTAAAAGCCATCTAGTGTGATATCTAGCCTGATATAATCTACCTCTTCAAATTGCTCAAATTGCATCACCTCCTTTTTTTCTGTGCAATGTCAGTCACTTCTCCTTCAACATTATTAAATTGGTGACTCACAGGCTTTGTATGATCTTAGCTCATTATATATTACGGAAAATCTGCAATTAAAGAAAATATTTGAGACCTTCATGGAGAACAGTCCTTAATGGAATAGAAGCATCAAGTGTTGGGACTCAATATGTAGATATTTAATATATCAGAGGCAGGAACTACTGGTTTAGGCTTCTATTCTAAACCTTGTGAAAGTGTGAAAGAAAAGTAAAGAAAGAATTTTGAAAGATTCTAAAGATATAGTTAAGGCTTCTTATGCAAAACCTTATAGGAGAAGGTTTTTTTGTGACTTCCGTAAACTTTTTTTGCAAATTAGCAGGAATAGGTATCTGAGAGCATTTTAACAAACAAACAAAAAAAAAATTAAAACACCACCAAAAAAAACAAAAAAGAAAGAAAACTTCAAGGGAAGACCGAGTTTCCTTCTCAAATATTCTGTTTGATCTTAGCTTTAACTGCTTCCTAATCATTCCAGACTCAGAGGATATCCATACTTCTTCCACAGCTCAGCAAAACAAACCTGCCAAAGTACAGTCACAAAATATTTGAACAAAGACAAAATCCCTTCCTTTGGCACTTTCTCTGTTTCAGAAAATAGATTAATGTCAGTTGAACAGAATCACTGTTAGGTGAGTGAGCAAAGAGAATGTATTTCTCTTACACTTTCCCAACCATTCCTTTGTAGGGTTGACATGTTAACATTTTGTCCCAGTTTATCGTATATACTGTTATCATTCCCTGCTGGATCTTCAGATCGAGTGGTACAAATGTAAAGGGATAGGAAGCACTTTATTTTGCCACATCTATGCGTTTGTTTCTTATGTTCAAGTACAGCAAAGTGAGTAAGAAACAGAAAATAAACCATCTAACTATTTTTCCTTTTATTCTGACTGTAAAATTTCTGTGATCAGATTGTAAGGCTATTAAAAAAAAATCTTTGGGCTTGGAATTACGGATGCTTAACTTTAAACTGATTCCCAGTGAAGCCATCAGAGTTATTTAGAATACTTTGGACTAAGTGAGTGTGTGTGTATTTCTTTGTGAGGTCTGTACATGAAGGAGTTAAAATGTCTTTGGTGTAGAATTCCTGTTCACTAAATTGCCTATTAAATTTGTAACACTGCTCATGCTGTTTTTACACTAAATGACCTACATGCATAGTCAAAATAAATTTAGTTACAAATCGCATATTTTCTTCCAAAACTTCTTCCAGTTGTGATTAAGATTGTGTTCTTTTGCTATGTCAGTAAACACAGACTGAGTCTATTNAGTTACAAATCACATGTTTTCTTCCAAAACTTCTTCCAGTTGTGATTAAGATTGTGTTCTTTTGCTATGTCAGTAAACACAGACTGAGTCTATTTCTGGTTAGTTAACTCATACAATTAAACTACATAAACTCCACAGTAGGCAGAAGCTTCCATGCATACATACAGCACATATACAGCCTGGCCTTCAGTGTTATGGAAGTACAAGCGTAAATCCCACTAAATTGTAAATCTGATCTGCATCCCAAGAACATCTAAATCCTGACCTACTGACACACTGAAGTAGATATGGTGCAGATTACTCCTGAGAGGCTGTGAATACAGGAACTGGAATTTTCTGTGTGAACATTTAAATACTATACTCACTTTCTCATGTATTTTGCCACTAAACTTTCACTCTCAGAACAGTCCTGGAAAGGGAATTGAGACTGTCTTTTGAATTTGAAGAACATTCTCTCCCCATATGATCTCTAAAACACACCCTCATCTGTCACTGGCGATGCCACAAGAACCAGGCCAGCCAGGGTGGCAATTGAAAATAGGGACGGGAATGATCGAGGGAGCATGAAAAGTAACTTTAATAAATAGCCTGAGCCAACAAAAGAACATAAGCCAAACGCAGTATGAGGCAACCTCAAATGACCCAACAATGGGGCAAACATAACAATATATACAGCGTGATCTGAGGGCAGGGAACGAATGAACATTAACATTATCTGATATGTAAAATGTTGTTAACTAATCATATACAAGAACTCAGGACATAACCTTTTTTGAACAACTACATTAAGATAACCATACCCACAAGCCCATTCTTCTCACCATAACCAAATAAGATGTTTCCCTTCCTAGCAGCCTGTTTCCCATGGCCTCAGATTGACACTGACTTCATTTTTGGCCAAGAGCAACTCACTGTTAGTCCCGGCCGGTCCAACTCCCACACTCATCTCTATCACCTATTTTCCTTTCAGCTCTATTTTTTTTCCCTTTGACCAAAGCGAGGGCAAGAGCTACTTCCCACATCCCTTTCTTCTAAGTGGTATGTTTTGCTTCGCTTCTTATCAAAGGAAAACAAGAGAGAGAGAGACAATTTCAAGGAGATAATGCATTTGACCTCTCTGTTAATATTCAAAATGCTGGCTAGGAAGGTTAGGAGCAAACATCAGCTTTCTTTCACACCTCTTAGCTCATTCCACAAATTAATAACATCGTACTGGGAGCAGCCCAGATGCTGCGTAATGAATGTTAGCCGTAGTTACTGCTGGCTGCTTCTGAGGATGCATTTATTTTTCTCATTATCTTACACACAATCTTCCAGCTATTGTCTGCTACCCCTGCTCACTCAGGAAACCTCAGAAAGTGCTAAAGATGTCAAGAAGCAATAAGCCTCATTTATTTTTATGGCCTTCATCAGCACTTTCTTTTTTTGCTTAAAGGCCTATAATAGAATCCACTGATTAGAATCAGCACCATATCAGAATATAGATATGATAATGCTTTACTGAAGGTGAATGGGCTACTGAAGGACACTTTTGCCATTTGTTGCTTTTGGAGGATACTGAGGCTAAACAAAATTAATTGTGTTGGTCCATTTCTTCATTTCTTTCTTCCTCTTGCTACTTTCCCAGGCATTTCGAAAGTGATTAAAGAAAATGTTAAGGAAGATGATCATAAAAAGTCCTACTAATTAAAAGGGAATTAGTCAACTGAAACAATACCAGAAGGTAAGCAGTTGGATTTGATAGCAGTTAATAAAATGGTACAAGTGAACAGAGAAACTTCAATGTTAAACACCATATTTATGACAGAACTAAACCAAGAAGCAAATCATTTACTTCTGTTGGATTTCTTTTTTCACTTTAACTGCATCCACATTATAGTGGATAATATATGATAAACAGGCCTTCTGTTCTCTCCCCACACAGATCTGATCTGAAAAATGTTTTGTTTCCAAACCCTAGGTAAATAAAGCCCATATAAAAAAAATTAAAGATAATTAGTTTCTCTTGTGAACATCTATTTCCCATAGACAATCACTACAAGCAAAGGTTTGCAGACTTCTAACCCAGTTCTAGTCAACAATTTCAGTTTATTGCAAACTTAAAAGTAACTTTTCCACTAGAAAAATTAGACAAGAAAAAGGACAGAAGTAAGGCTGCATTAAAAAAAAAAAATGATGTGGGAGATACTTAAAGTGTAACCACTAAATTATTGCATTATTATATCTGTATGCAATTTAAAATAGCTTATATCTACAAAGAAAATTCACCCAGTCTTTCTCAATGTCAGGTGGCAACATCCACACAAGCTGTTTGTGTGGAGCAGACAGTGTACTTTTTATATATTCCTTTTATTCTGTTTTAACTTTCTTTTGACCTCCAGGTCACGTTGTATCCAAGCTGTTCTGAGCATTTGGAAATCTGATCCCAACAGATTTACTGGTGGCATGGGAAAGTTACTGCTTTTGAGTATGGTCCTATTTTTTAATAAATAAGGCTCAGGCTAGTACAAGGACTAATATTTTAAGAATAAGGTTCTTCTTGCCCAAAGAAAACAGACACTCTGGATATGAAAAATTAAAAATCTTCCATGCTAGGGCTTTCTGTGTCAGAGTGCAGAAAAACTACTCTCAGTTACTGACACTAAAAATCTGGTGAGCTATTTAAGTATGCCACTTGCCTCTCATATATATAACCTTGTATAGTGCATTTTCAGAGTCATGAAGGGTTATTTTGTTTGTGTGATCAAGATAAGAAGAAAAGGTGCTGCAGAAAAATAATGGAACAGCACTCTTATGTGACATGGACAGATTTACTATACTTTCACAGAGATTGCCTCACATTAAGACCAAGATGCAGAAATTAATCAAAAATCACATTCACAAAAGAGAAAACTCATACATATCCTTAATCTATCATGCTCTGAAAGATAAAAGAAAAATGTACTACTGTGCTTAGATCATCTAGTGTAAGTTTTCATTCAAACAGAACTAATCACCTACAAAAAGAGAGAAAAAAATCTGATTCCTGATGTGCAGGACTCTTCTTAAAAAGCAGAGGGTTATAACCGGGAATCAGCTCTAAACTGGCACAAGCTTTCATAATTTGCCTGTATTTATTATGGGTAACTAGCACAAAGGAACCATTTCTCTCAAAACCTTGTTTATTTTCCATGACGGCGTTCGCAAATGGATATGGAATATTTACAGCCTGCTAATGGAAGTAGTCAAGCATAAAATATTTCCTGGCCCATAAGGAGGTCTACCCACATCCTTGGCAGGTCAGACCAAAGACTAAACATCATGTTTGGACAACTCAGCCCTCAGATGCACTTGTAAAAATGCAAACCTTCATGCACACATGCTCACATAGATAGCAGTACAGATAATTATGAATATGTAGAGTCCATTACTATAGTAGGTTGCATTTTCAGAGATTATTATCTATGATGAAATGGAGTTCTTTAGCATGTCCTGAAATGTCCTACCTTCGCACTTACCAAGTCTTGCTTCTAGAAATCAAACCTATTTCCTTCCTGAGTAGAGAGGTGTCATTCAGGCCTTGAGTCTACTGAACTCTTGCCTTCACCTGACTTTCTGTTGGCCTTTGATTCTAATTTTTGGTATGGTTTATACTTCAATTGGTGCTCTCAAGCATGAGATTTGTGAAGATCATTGATTCATACAATTGTAGAATGATTTGGATTGGAAGGGATATTAATAACCGTCTAGTCCCAATCCCCCTGCCATGTGCAGGGATGCTTTCCACAACATCAGGTTGCTCAGCCCCACCCAGCCTGGCTTCGAACACTTCCAGGGACGCAGCAGCCACAGCTTCTCTGGGCAACCTGTGTCAGTGTCTCACCATCCTCAGAGTAAAGATTTTTTTTCTAATATGCAATCTAAACCTACTCTCTTTCAGTTTAAAGCCATTGCCACTTGTCTTATAACTACCTGCCCTTCCTGAAAATCCCTCTCCATCTTTATTGCAGCCCCTTTAGGTACTGGAAGGTGCTCTAAGGTCTCCTTTGGGCCTTCTCTTAGCCATGTCAAACAAACCCAGTTCTCTCAGTCTGTCCTGATTGGAAGAGTTGTTCCAGCCCTCTGAATATCTTCATTGTGTCCTCACTCCAGCAGGTCTATGTCCTTCCTGTGATGTCACAGCTGATGTTTTTATCTGAAGAACGGTGATTCTTCTCTTCCCAACCTCATAGCAGTCTGGAAATTGCAGATTATGTTCTTTCAGGTTCATTGCACATTTGTACAGCAAAGCAGTTCTTGAGTGCAACGCCAAAGCACTCCTCAGAGACCTGCAGTGCTGCAGGGAACTCAACTTTGTCATGTACAAAAAGTGTATTTGAGGGAGTTTTAAGGGAGTAAACTTTTCTTACAATCCCCCTACTCTATTACATACATAGATTTACTAGAAGTGTGGTGCCATTGTAATCCATCTGCTTGAGTTCACAGCAGAAATTAAGGGTAAACTGTGACTGCTAAACCCACTCACCTTTTCTGAATGAGATACAGTTCATTAGTTAGGAGTATTAAGATGCTGTAAATACCCTGTATGGATGAATCACCTAATAAAAACGAGAAGCCAAAATTGCACTATGAAATAATATTTTAGGAGGAAAAAACAGGCAGCATTATGCAATGTAATAGTGCAAAACAGGAAATTCTCTGAGCACTTTTGACCAGTAATTTTCTAATCTGTGCAAGTATGTTATCCATATTTTTCACAAAGTTTACAGTGTTTTGGCTAATTTCTGCTTAAATGGGAATTTAGTTTTTGGTTATTAAAACTTTTGTTCTGGACAGATGATTAGAGAGGAATCATAAACACACATCCAGAAGACTTTAAACTTTTGCAATTTAGAGATTAAAAGATCACGAAAATCTTACTACTTTTATCTTGTGAATGCTTTCCTAGGAAGGCAAGAGAGATGAAAATAGAGTTTTCCTGATATAGTTAAGTTGATAATAAATTAAACAAATTGGATATTTTAAAATATAAATGCAAGTGAAATAGAACTGATTGAAATACAGTACCTTCCCAGTTTCTTATTAAATGTAAACAGAAAATTTTCAGGCCCTGTGGTGCCACACTCTTGAAGAGAAATTAATAAATAAAGGTGTGAGATTCGAGAGCAGTAATTTTTAAAAACTGTACGAAGGACCCAGATTGCATGTAAATCACTTGAAAACATAGAGACTTACAACTTACGTCAGCCATCTCTTTTGTATTCAGAATCGTTAATCCCTTGGACATGACAAATCTTTTTAGCAGAAGGGAATAAATTCAAGATAATAAGTTTTAAAGTAATGAATAACTCTTGCCTATGAAGTGCTTTAATGACTCTCCTTGTCAGAATTCAGTCTTTATTATTAACTCTTCAGAATGGCACCAGCCTGAAGAGATACAGTTACAAATCAATTTCACTGCTTTTTCATAACAAGTCACTAATTGACCTCAATTTCTGATGGAGTCATGTATTTCCCCCCATACTTTATTTTAATGGTATGTATATTAAGGATTTAGTGACTGGTCATCAAGGAATTTATTTTAACTCTGTATTGCCTTGCACAGCCTTTTAATGGCAGAAATATAAATCATTATGAAAGTATTAACTTAAATGGTTGGGATGTATGTTTTTAAATTCTTTTATAGTTAAGATGATCATAATTTTTTTAAAATATGTTCTTGGTTTATCCACTTTAAAATAGAAAGAATAATGGTGAAAAAAACCAATTCAGATTCTCCACATAACACTAATGATTACAGACTATAAAATACTTACTTACTATATGGTCTTAAAAATAAATTACATTAAAATTAACAAATGGCTTTGGTAAAACCATGCTTACTGCACTCTGTGTAATTATGGACAACATCCTTACGAAGGTATTTGAAAAATGAATAGCTAAAGTACATTTTTAAATTCGACTGCATCAGATGTTTTCTGATTTTTATCCACAAGAAGCTCAAACAATTTTCCACATCTTGGGTGTTTGAACTACTATAAAATGGAAATATTTGCCTTGGTCTAAATCAGAGAAAATCTAATGCAAATCTAGTTATTTTAAATAGGTTTTTTGTACCAGTCGCACTTGAGTTTGTAAGGTAAAAGAGCCAATATTTGAAAGATAGATGCCTTCAGAAGTCCTTTGGGAATGTGTATCCACTTTAGATTTCATTCTGGGCATGATTTAAAACAGAGAAGGGGAGAATGAAGGAAGCAGAGATGAGTAAGATGCAGGTTCACTTGCTTATCTGGCCAAGCCTTGCAACTGGCGGCCTCATAGTTGGTCTCTGTAGGTCTAGGGGCCATCAGCTTTCCACTGGAGCAATCCAGTGCTGTCCAATGGAGCTATCCATTAGTGTGTGTCCACTAGTGAGTATATTGTTCTGCTGGACCAGATGTGGTGCCAGTAAAGTGCTGGTTTTGGCTTGTGCAGATCTCACTGCCGCCGTAGGAGGTGCGCGTGCCTCTGTGTGTGCACGGGACATCCCCCAGCACTGCTGCTGGCTGCACCTGTACACACAGTACCGGTGGGCTTGGGGGGCTCCTACACAAGGAACAACCAAGGCTTGTGGAGAACCAGGAGGAGGCATTGCCTGGGTGTGGAAGTGCATCAGTGTACTATGAGACCAGAGGGAAACTATCACTGAAAAAAGTTGTTTGCCTTCACTTGCTATGCATTGTGTCGTGTAAAGACAGTGCAACTAGTGCAATTTTACTTTTCTTTCTAAGTGCTCACATTTAAGCCTAATTTTTATACAAAAATCAAATACTCTAATTCAGCTATAAACTTTCAGTGGTTATCTTTTTTCATTTATTTTGTTAGAAAAAAACCAATTCTATGGATCATAAAAATTTCAGCCACAGAATCACAGTGTCATAGAACACTTCATTGTAAAGGACCCTAAAGATCATCCAGTTCTTGTTCCCCCAGCTATGGGACACCTTCTACCAGATCAGGCTGCTCAAAGACCCATCCAATCTAGCCTTGAACAATTCCAGGGAGCAGGCTGCCCCAAATTCCCTGGGCATGCCTTGTTACACAAAGTCAGACATATAATGATATATTTTAAACATCAAATCTACAAAATTACTGCAGCAAGTTGGTTGATTTGACTATGTAAGTAAATCCTAAAAAGATAGTGCAAGGAGGAATACAACACACAAATTCCTCCAAAGCCAAATTCAAATATAGCAGCCATACAGGCATCTTTAGAAAAAAAAAAGAAAAAAAAAGTCCTTTAACATCTTATCATCCCATAGTGACACCAACACACATCTTGGTATTATCCAAACAAACAGAACCACATTTTTCCCCACAAAATTTCAATGATGGCAATAAGCTGTAGGGAACAAATTAAGACATTCCTTACTTCACATGCAAAGTGCACAACAGTTTGTTGGTACAAAGCTGTCTGTTCTTTTCTAAAAATTAAAACAAATATATATTAATTAAACAGCAATACTTCATAGATTCGGGGATAACTCAGGCTTGGTTGTCACATGTCCAGATTTAATGTGCAGAAATTTAGTGAAAAATGGGAAAAATTAATATATATTAAAAAATAAAAAGGAATAAGGAAGACATATGAGGAATTCATTGCGTGTGCCAGAACTTCTAGTCTTAAATTAATACAAGTCAGTGTGAAATAGCACAGCAGTTTCAGCAAAGAAACATGGGGAAAAGCTAAGAATTGCCACCAGAGACAGGAAAGACAGAAATACGAAATCTCTTTGACTTTAAAGAATCTTGTGAGAACAAAAACTCCACTCACTAAAAATTATTGGGCCATTTTCACATAAATGCTTCTATTTTTTACAGGACAAAGAAAGGAAAGAGCTGGGGGGGAGGGGTTTAAGTGTAGTAAACCTCTTCTCAATTTTTCTTATAATACTGTGTCAAAGGGTATCCCACTTCACACACTGATGGAAAAGCTGGAAAAAATAAAATAATGTCTGTGCTTCCTTACACTGATGTTTGGCAATGTGAAGGAACAGTCATGATTTAAGCCAATACAAGCATGTAAAGGTCAAGAGATGACTTGTACTTGATCCTGTAATTATAGATAGATCCATAGAATTGTTAGGGTTGGAGAAGGCTTCTTCGATCCCCAAGCCCAACCAGCTGTGCTTTGGCTAAGCAATTTAAATTCTTAAATGGAACAGGTGTTTGCTCCTAGCTGTATTGAACTATGCCTTAGATCACTTGCTGCATAATATGCAGCACTAAAACACATAAAAACATGCCATGCTTTTCTCAGGTTGCAACCAGCCTGGAGCAACAGCTTACGCTCTGTCATCACTGGAATTTAGAATGTTTTTGATGTGTCACATCTCTGCTGAAAGCTGCAGTGCAATCAACCCCTAACTGTGAAGGAAAGTGCTGTCAAAGTGTACCATTTCACTGCTTTAATTGTCTTCTAAAGATGCTTCAAGGACCTACAATCAACGTGACATGAAACTGACATTTTGGTATTATGTTAATTATATATTCTTATACATACAACTATTTATCTGCAGCATTAAATGTTCTTAATTTTCTTTTGTAGAGGTGTTTTTTTCCTTTCCTTTTCTGTACCACTTTGCCATATAAAGAAATGAAATGATGTCTGAAAAACACAGTTTCATGCAGATATCACTTAAATAATTGGGTTTCTGTGTAGATGTGTTCAAAAAATCAAGTGGGGTACACTTTGTTTGAAGTGTCCTTTGTTATTTCATCTTTATCAAAAATACAAACTGTACTATGCAAAAAAAAAGATTAGTTTGCTTTGTCCACACTTCATTTTTCCTCCTTGTATATTAAAAACATATTAAGATATTTAAACTGCAAACTTGTGTCACAGAAAATACATATAACAAGCTTTCACTCAGCTTCCATAATGTTTGAATGATCTCAAGTTACACATTCAGAGATTTATCCCCATATGACTTTGCCTCATTTAAATAACAGCCATTGTATTCCTGGTTTCTGTTTATCTCATTTCATGTATGTGCCAGACATTATTTAACACAAACAATTTAAATCTTGCAATAGTTCAGCATCATTAGTTTCTTAATAGATGCAGAGATGGGTGACAGACTGCAGGAGAAGGGAATGGCATAGGCAAGGGTGATGTTAGCAGTGCCAAAGTCATGGAGCAGAGCACTGATGGATGTAGGAGGGACTTCATATAAATGGAATGGAATGGAATGGAATGGAATAGAATAGAATAGAATAGAATAGAATAGAATAGAATAGAATAGAATAGAATAGAATATTTCCATTGAAAGGGACCTACAAGGATGATCAGTTCCAGCTGCCTGACCAGTTCAGGGCTGGCCAAGTAAAAGCATGTTATTAAGGGCATTGAGTTAATGCCTCTTAAACACTGACAAGCCTGGAGCATTGAATGCCTTTCTAAGAACACCCATTCCAGTGTTTGGCCACCCTATCTGTGAAGAAATGCTTCCTCATGTCCAGTCCAAACCGCCTGTGGTGCAGCTTTAAAACATTTCTCCACATCCTATTACTGGATATCAAGAAGAGATCAGCACCTCCTACTTCATTTCCACTCCTCCTGTAGGGAACAGTGAGTTAAGTCCTCAGCAGATCCTGGCTGAAGTAGGAAAAACAGTTCCTAAAAAGGGCCAGAGGAGTGAAATATTATTTCTTTCATATTCGAAGACAGCCTTGGGTCATGGTAAGTTCATACTGACTCTAGCAAAGATAATTCTTCTTTAAGTTTTAGTCTCACATGCACACAAATGGATCCTCAGGCAAAGTTGCAAAAGGCATCCTAATTCTTTATTTTAGGCTGTAATTTCAGAATTTATGTTTTTTGAATATCTGACTCATGATTTTTAAACGCAGACATGTTTCTTAGCTCAGATGACAAATTGACACCAAGAGTTTGTGTAACAGTGGAACAGGAGTCAGATACTCACTTAAACAGCATTATTGCCAAATATATAAGGCAAATTAATACCAAACAAAATGGCTGTATTAAGCACAGATGAGCATATTTAAATCAAGTAAAATGTGAGATTATACCTATAAATTATCATCTCAAAGAAAACAGTTTCTACAGAACTCTTAATATTTTATTACGTAGTTATATAAGGAGTTATATATTCTCTTTTTCATCTTTTCTTTTTAATTCTTTACTCCAAAATAAGGGTAGTACAATTTTCATATTTTTTCTTGCTGTCCCTTTCCTAATGGTTTATAAATGTTTAGGGACATTAATTAACATGTTTTGGATTTTTATAGGTGTTTGTTTGCTTGGTTTTTTATTTGGCTAATCCTTAGGCATAAAGTTTTTGTGGATTATTTTCCAGTGTCTTTCTAGAGTGCATTAATTGACGTCCATCACTGTAACCTCATTTGTATTAAAAGAGAGATGTTTCACCACTTTGATATTTGGTCAAGAAAATATAATTTAAGGGGAGAATAAGATATGGGATACACTGCCTTGTAAACAAATCTCTGCAGATCTGGAGCTGGTGTTTAACCTGGGCAAACAATCTATAAACACTGCAAGTGGGACCCATCTCTAGTTTGGACATGCATGATATACATCTTGAAGCCTTCCTTCATCATCAGGGCGGTAATACAGGCACTTTCAGAGCAGGTTTCACTCATCCTCTGTAGACAGACACATTATGATGAGCTGAAGCATGTCTTAAAAAGTCTATTTCTCTCCAAAAAAGAAGAGATTCCTGGGAGCCTGCCTGATATGTAGACATCTGCATTATGATTAGGTAAGATTAATTACATCCAGCATCCCTAGAGTGCTTTGGAATTGTTACAATTTCTAGTCTCTAAATGAAACAAAACAAAACAAAATTAACCCCGAAAAAACTAATTAAACAGCAACCAAACAAAAATACAAAACCCTAAAGCAAACTTGAGTTTCCCAACTAATGGCATTTGGGAAATTTTTCTAGGTTACCTTTGTCCACAGCATGACTTACAAACAAATCATCTGTTAGAGTGCACAGAAGAATTTTGGAACAATTGATAGAACAACCCATATTTAAAAATAGTGTTTGGATATACAGAAAGCTGCATTTAGACCTTCCCTTAATGGCTCTGGCTCTAGTATTGATAACAGATATGAATCTTGTGCTCATAAACGATTGTATTTGGCGATTCAGTAACGTCATACAAATTTAGAGCCAGCTGGACTTCCTTTGGTTTCTGGAGCTACTGATTTGTCTTAGTTCTCAAGGGATCTGCCTGCTGTCCTGGTTCTCTGCAAAAAGCACTGCTTGATTGCCAGAGAGGTGAGAGAGTCCTCTGGGGTAGGGTCAACTCCATGAGGTTACTCCTCTAGAGAGTTTCCTGATTTTTTTTAAGCCATGTGACAAAAGAACAATCCCAGGATATTAGCTGAAGACACTGTTCGTTCCAAAACTTTGCAATTATCTCCAGCTCCTCCATATTTTTCACCTGACAATTGAAATGTTTTGGAAAGACTAATGATAGTATAGGGAGACAGAGAAATGTCTTCTTTTTCATAGCCCCTAGTCATGATGCCTTGGTTGAACACACTGGCCATCTTAAAAACCCCCCTGGACAAATACGAGAAGGCAATACCTGCTCCCACAAATATTGCTTCAGGAACATGCCTTGTAGAAGCTGACATGGGTAAGAAATCACACCATGACACTAGGTGAAGAAACTAAAATTTTCACACAAAAGGAACTATAATCACAGATTGACAGAGTAAAAAACAAATGCAGTTCATCTTTAAACACATTATTTAGCTGCACATCACTGAGAAATCTATCTGAAACACATATGTTTAGGTTCCTGCAAAATATTTGTCACAGGTGTTTCATCTTTTAGCCAAAAAGATCACAAAAACAGGATGGCCTGGCATGTCAAGGATACTGAAGACTATTTGATTCTACCTACAAAGAAACTTGCAGGCATTTTTTATGTCTACTTCTTCAGGTATGTACACATGCCTGGGAACATGCCTCTCTATCACTGAGGGCAGCTGAGATAGAGGGGCCCAGGTTTTACAGCACTAGTAAATTCTGAGCCTGCAGACAGTCTGATTGGAGAGGGTCTCCTGGCAGAAATTTCTGGAAGAATCCTGCTTCCAAACTGAACTCAGGAGCTGTTTAAGGTGGAGCTGGCAAAAGCAAAAAGCCTACAAGGAACTGCCTGAGAAATTCTGCAGTCTGTGCAGTCACATTTGCATGCCAGGCACTGTTCTCAGCTCTGTTTAATATATTGATGTGGGTAGAACCAGACCATATTTCATCTTAAAAGGTGAATAAATCTTTCATCATCGGGGTGTAGATACCTGCATGGCTGGAAATGCTACCTAGACTGTATTACATCTTCATAAAAATGTATCATGCTGAACACAGAGCTCAGCCCTCTGGCACTAGAATAAGACAGATTTTAATGGCATCTCCAAAATAACATATGCTGTAAGTGACTTACACAAAAGGTCTAAAAGGTCACATCAATATGACAATCCCTATCTTATATTCACCCATCACACTTATGCTTATGACAGAGAAGAATGAGAAGAAAATTCTTTTTTTAGCACTCGCTAGAGGTTAAAATATTGGTGGTTTATAAACCAAAGTGGGAAAAGACAGCATTTCAAAGTTGCAGGACAACAGGAGAAACACTTATGTGCACTGACAACATGTTAATATAAAAGCAGTTCAGTACGTGCCTCAGCTGGCCATATCTCCAACCGCATCAGAAAGAGATATATATATTTTTACTTAGCTTACTTAACAAAAAATCTCTGCAGATTTATTTGGTCTGGAAATAATGGATTAAGATAATGAACATTAGAAATAACATGAAAACAAAACATAGAAGTGACATACTGCATCATCTATTCAATTTCCATATGTGAAAACAATGGCTGGAGAAATTTTGCACAGATTAGTTTCAGGAATACCAGTATCCAGCTTTTCCCCTTCCTTTCCTTCATTTTGAAATGTAGTTATGGAAATAAAGACTGAAATTACAGGTAGAAATATACCAAGTGACCAAAAGCATTTAATTGGGGGATATTTGAAGATCTCAACAAATTTAGTGTTCTTAGGACATCTGAGTATATCCAGGTGCATTATATTCTTGCCAGGCAGCACTGGTTTATATCAGCGTGGGTAATAAAATATCACGGAATACTTTGTTTTATAACAGGGCTGACCTATCACAAAAGGAATTTTAACAAAATTTTATTCTGCTAAGGCAGAATACTTCATTGGGAAGCAGAGAAGGAAAGCAGGGATGCGAAAGGCCTTGGTGTGGTCTGTGCAGTCCAGAAGCGCTCCCCACCTCCCAAGCCTGAACCTGTATTTGGTGAACTCCAGTGGGTATGATAGGTTCAGGAGGATGCAGGTCCCAAGCTGAGCAGCTGAGGCCAGCACTAAACACACAAACACACCACAGAGCACATCTCCCCCATGCTGCCTTCTGTTTTTGAAAGTCTTTCTTCCTGATCACCTAAAAAACATTGTATTCACTCCATTCTGGATTCTTCACTCTCTGTGACAGTCTTACTTCATGAACACTGCACTGAGAGCCCAATAACAAGATTTAGACAGTCATAAATGTCTTGTATTTTCTGTTGTAGGACATGACCTTGTACTGTCTCATAAATGTTTCAAGGTTTTTTGGACACAAAAACTCTAAAGGCATGGGCTTGGGCTATCAAAAAATCATAGTGATTTTCATTCATTTATGGAATAGGATTACCTATCAGTGCAAAAGAAAAGAATTTTCACCCAAACTGAGCTCTTTCTAGAAAGGAAACAAGCCTATGACACTGGTGAAAATCAAGCTTCAGATGAAGACATGCATGTAGATGCCTAACAAGCGTGACAGCCTGTGGGCTTTTATGTCATGACTCCAAACAACCTTGTCATTGAATTTCTAAGTTTTTTTGCCTGCTGCTTCAAATGTGTGACATGGAACAAGAACAAAGTTCTGATCTATAACAGTGCACAATAAGAAAAATTATGAGAACATTGAAAGATGCTTAATTTTTTTTATTTTATAGGTTAAGAATAACTGTTAAGAATAACTACATTTTTTTAAATTTCTGAATTGAGGTTTTGTAGCAATTTAAAAGAAAATCTTCATAGTTTTGACTTTTTGAGTACAAAGGAAGCAATCCTCCAACAAAATTTTCTAATAAGTGAATTTTGGCAGGTGTCTCCTCAGACTGTGTTACTAGAGCATGGCAGCTGCAGGCAGGTCTTACTACCCAGAAATACAAGAGATTATCTGAATTGCAGTCTCTATGTCTGAAATGTCTCCCCATTTGAACTGCAGGCAAGCAGGAATGTATAAAGTTTTGCAGTCTCCTGATGACTGAGCAAGGTGCTCAGAGTCAAGATTTCCATTCAGATTTTCATCCCATTTATTAAAAAAAAAAAAAAAAAAAAAAAAAAGGCATTGGCCAGAGTTGGAGGTAGATGTTCAACAGAGGCGGGCAGCAAACTTGCTGCAAGCATCTTTGCAGAAACTCCTGCTGCCACCATGCTGCTCTGTGAATAATTTTCAGGGCTGTCAGTCGTCATACTAATTTGCATTACTCACAGATGTCCCTGAAAAGCCATGTATCCTGGGACCATTTTTATGACACAGTATGTGAAATGAATGTTCTGTAATTTTAAATTAAACATCTGCAGGGTTTTTAGTTATCTAGATTTCAAGAAATTCTGCTTCCATTTACAAGTTAATTTTGGTTCATTCAAATTCTACAAGAACACTGAAGATCTTTATATCTTGCAAGAACATAAAATACCATAAATCAAGTAGAACATAACACTTGCCATTTTTGAAGATCAAGAATAGCAGGAGAAAAATTAGAAGAATTATTTCAACATATACTCTGGTAAAAGTACAAACACAACAGCTCTATATTATACAAATTGATTTCTGGATTTATTGGGCAACTTTTTTGTTGTCTTTGTAGCAAGTTCTGATCGTTAAATTTCCTAGTCTTTTTTAATTTGCAGGAGTACATTTTCCACATCTTAAGGCAGGAAACAGGTCTAATGTTATCCTCAGTATACGGATTAAAGTAGATAGTGTTGGTAAACTCAAGTTAGCATCTCTGGAGTAGGATAAAACCACCGCCCACATATTTTGTCTTAAACTATTTATTTGAAAGGCAATATCTCAAAAATTTCCCCATTTTCCTTCCAGATTCACCGTTCAAGCATCTTTATTGATAATGCCAAAAATATCTTTCAATAAATTTTCAATATTCAGTGGTATGTTTCAATGGGGCTTACAGATTGTATTATTTATATTATTTGTAGTACTACACAATACTTAGCAAACTAAAACTCGAGGCATATTAGTGGTGCTTTGTTGAGTTCTGGTGACTGCCCCAATTTTACTACAGGTGTAAGAACCACTCGTTAAAAACTAATGTCAGAATCAAAGCTAGCACAAACTTTCATTATGCAAACATGAAATTGACTGGGAGGGCTAATAAGGGTAGAAAGATACTCCACATGTCAGTAGAAAACCATCTACAACTAACAGAGCCCTTCTAATGGGAAGGGCTTCATCCATGGCAAAGATTTTGTATACTGATATTCAAGTACTTTTTAGGCAGGCAAATCATGAAAGCAGAGCAAAAGAACATGGTGAACCTCAGACACAACCTATTACTTAATTTAATGGTATACTAAATGCTATTGCTCTTGTTCCTCTCAAATTGGTCCATTTTGTCAAGATTTCAGTCATTGTGTCCTAAGAACTGAAAGAGTAAAGGAAGGTGGTAGGTGGATTTAAAGTTACTTTCATATAATTTATTTACTTTCCACAGAATTAATTCTTCTGTTGCCTTTAAATCTGTATTCAGAATCAGTCAGTTTAAATAGACATCCATGAAAAAAAAGATGGAGTAGCAGTAGATTTATGTTGCGTTACCAGCTCTGATCTTTGCCTGCTGATGACCTTAAACCATCAATTTTACTTTCAAACTAAAAACTGCTATCAATGAGAATATAGCCAAGTAAGTACAAAAATTATCTCAAGAGATCATCTTGTTTATCTATCCATTTTGAGAAAACTTTAATCATTTTTAGAAATTCTCCAAGACATGCTTACCTAAACTGGTTTTTTTTATCCCATGGGATCAAAAGTTTCCAAAATTGACTTTGCTAATCTGATGATGATGGGACTTATTGTCTCCTGGTAAAATTGTTTGAAAGCTGTTAATGAAAAAACCTCTATAATTTTGGATCTCATTATAAACTTTATGTCATATAGTTTTGCATTAAAAAATTTGTTGACTCAGGTTACAACTGTCAGACATTAGGTAGTTTAAGGACTTTGAAACAGCATCCCAAAATATTCACTATCATCTGCAGACTTTGGTATCTGGCTTTTTTCTCCCTCAGTTTCTGGAAAAACTGAGGAAAATAACAAATTAAAAGACATGATGAGTTTCAGAGCAACATCAATTCATTCTACTACAGACTGTGATCCTGGCAGTAAGGCGTCACTAATCCACATCTGTTCGGGATAGGAACATAATGATGATGGAAATGCTTTGCTTGTGTCTCTGTTTGATATTTGCCTTGGGAATGTGAGAATGCATTTGCATATTCTAAGAGGACCATAATGTGAATAACAAATAGTTTTTCACTAAGCACAGTTGTAATATGAAGCTTAATAAGGGGAAGACATTTCCTAGCCATGGTACCTCTCAGCATGCAAGTGGGCCAGTCTACTAAGGAAAGATGTAAAACTCATGCTCAAGATATCAAGCTATCACATGTTTGATCTGAAACTTTATTACAAATGTGGCATAAAGTGCCTCTTGGATGAGATATGGCATTATCTCCATCTCTGAGAGCCCAAAATTAATTCATGGAAAGTCACATACTGTGGGCTCAACATTTTCTGAGTCTGAATTTTTAGCTTGTTAAATATTGCTAGCTTCTTTCCCAAGGGAAAGTTGTCAACAGTTTTCTCTCTTCAAAACATCTCTCTTCGTTTCTCAAAACAGGTTAAGTAAACAGTGTTCCTTTTCCCATAACAACTGTCCCCAGGTGCTGTGCCACCCTGATTTCTTCAGCCTTCTGATGTGTTTCACAGTCCTAATGCTTTCATAGTTCTGTTTCTTTCTCACACACGGGTGTTATAAATTGAAGCAATGTTTATGTCAGATGAGGTTGTTTACATTCCTTTTCTTGGAGGGATGGACAACTGATGGACAGTTGTCTTGATCAATGGGATGGGAGAGGTGTCAACCTTCTCCTCCAATCCCTGGTCTGTGTAGAAATACTATAAATATGGAGTCAGATGTTTTAATAAATAGTTTCATGCCTTTTCACCAGACAGTGTGTGTGTGTGTGATTGTGTGTCCAACAGCAACAGTGTTGTTTCCTATTACTTAACCAATGGAAAGAAGTGTCAGTCCGATGGACCAATAATAGACCTTTTTAGTGCAGCATGTGTTAAAAGAAACTGTTGGAATTGTAAATAAAGCCTTCTTTCTCTTCTGACAACTGTATGGAGTCAATCTATTTTCGTGTCCTACCGCGACAACATACCTTCTAATTATTGCTGTAAGAGGCTGTAATTTTGGGAGCATTATATGATGGGCAGCATGAAAAAATAATCAGAACTTTTAAACGAGAGTTAAGATAAATGAGTGTAAAACCAAAATATCAAAGTATGATATTACTGCTTTGTTTAGGGTACCTACCAATTATTGTGAAGGTTTCACAAAAAAAAGTGAAGTTTTTCACAGTTTTTGCAATGAAAATATGCAAAATAATCTGAATACAGTGAAAAGGATTCAGCATTAGACACAAAAATGAAAGCCAGGTTTTCTGTGGCCTTTATATAAAGTACAGTTTGGTGGATACTTAGACACTATCTGTTGGCATGCAAGAATTAAATTGAAATAATTTACCAATGCACAAGAGTATACATCCTTCATTCTAATTACAGCAGCTTTATTATTAATATCTGCAGAATCAATAAGAAAGTACACCCCTATGTGTTATTAAATGTCAGCTTTTCCCATTAAGTAGAATTTAAGTCTCAGTTTAGTAAAGTACTTAAGCAGAAATGTAACATTTAGGAAGAATAGTTCCAGTGACTATATAGCAAGAGGCAAGATAATCAAATTTAAATATTAAGTAAAGCTTCTCCTGAAATGGGTAATAATAGATTGCATATCTTGGACAGTAGATTTTTAATTTGCAATCTCTCGTCACTTTGCAAAAGAGCAAAGTGAAATTATGACTGCTAAAGACGTAAGAAGTCATACAAAAAAGGCAAAGTGATTTGGCCAAGGATATTTCTAGTTCACTAAGCAGAACCATGGTCTACTTTCAAGGGACTTGCATATGTTCGTGTCTGTGGATCAGGAGACTGAGGATGTGCTCATATTGGAAACCCTGGTGAGCCAGAGAGGAGAAAAAGGGTGAGCTGTCTGTTTTGAACATGTCTGTGCAGGTGTCATATGTGTAAATATAGGGGACAAGAAAGGCACTGCTCTCTGTCTGTGTTAGTCTATGAGGCTGGGCATGTCTGGATTACATATCTTGGCATCTCTAAAGTATACCCTCAGCTTTGTTGCATCCAAACCTGCAAACACATGTAGCAGCACAGTAGCCCAAGGGTTGAAGTGGAGAAAGCCTTCAGGTCCTAGAAGCTTTCAGATTTGCATTTTCTTAACAGTTCTGTGAAATAGTAAGGAGATTTTTGCCTTTTTTTTTTTGTTAGTTTGTTTTTTCACTCACACAGATTTCTGAGAAAATGCTTTGCAGGCTTTTAAAAGAAGCAGTATACATGCTGTGAATATTCTGGCAGTCTTGCCTACATCTCTAATGAGACCTGATGTCTTTATATTGTGGTCTAGTGAGGCAACAGGAACTTTCCTTTTTCCTGTTAACAAGACACCACTTGCATGCAAAATTAATATTGAAGTTGCTTCTGTTAACAAGGAGATGCTCCAATGGCTGCTAAAACTAACAAAGCTTGTCTTCCTCATGACTTGTTTCTTATATTCCTGTATTTCTTCTAAGATATTTCAAACTTCCAAAATTTTCTCAAGCACCTACGTACTTCATTATCTCCAAGTTTATCGTGGAGTCCAGAATACATTTTGGCTTCTGTTCTCATGCAGGTCCCAGTCCAATACACAACTGCATTAATGTTGACTTGCTATCTGAACATTGCCAAATATGTGTATATGTATACATATATTTGATTTCATACTACATTTTACTCAATGGGACCATGAGACATTCTCATATTTGATTGATGGCTTTCTTGAGACTGGTGGAAATAAATATCCTAATGAATGCTAACTTTCTGTTAAATTTATTTGAAAATTATCAAAGAGCTCAGAAATTGCTGGGGGAAGAAGGAAAGGGAGATAAAAAGGCAGTCATGGATTAAAAATTGCANACATGAAATGAAATGAGGTATTCTTGCAATTTCAAGTATGTTGTCAGGCCTCTCCTCCCACAGAGCTTTAGATTCAGATATGCCTTAGTAAAAGTTTTTTACATGTGTACAATTTCATAAGCAAGTATTTTCATAGCTGCGAATTTACCTAGACTTGCCTTACCTATGGGATGACATTATGGAACTTTTAATCACTGATGTGTCAGATATTCCATTTTTGGTAGTACATTAACTATGAGAAGTTAATGAGTTTGAAAGTGCTTACTGAAATGTATTGGTGCAGACACAAGTGGTGCTACTATGCCGTTTATTTCTTAATTTATACTTTAGGTAGATGGGGAAATGTTTACCTTCTTTATATATGAAAGAGGTAGCCACCTCCTTGCTTTTAATGCATGCATTGAGTATATATTAAAACAAACAAACAAACAAACAAATCTGAAAGGTTTCTGGTGTACATTAATGAGAAGTTNTCCAAAATTTTCTCAAGCACCTACATACTTCATTATCTCCAAGTTTATCGTGGAGTCCAGAATACATTTTGGCTTCTGTTCTCATGCAGGTCCCAGTCCAATACACAACTGCATTAATGTTGACTTGCTATCTGAACATTGCCAAATATGTGTATATGTATACATATATTTGATTTCATACTACATTTTACTCAATGGGACCATGAGACATTCTCATATTTGATTGATGGCTTTCTTGAGACTGGTGGAAATAAATATCCTAATGAATGCTAACTTTCTGTTAAATTTATTTGAAAATTATCAAAGAGCTCAGAAATTGCTGGGGGAAGAAGGAAAGGGAGATAAAAAGGCAGTCATGGATTAAAAATTGCATGGGATTTTTGTTTGTTTATTTGCGGGGTTTTTTTAGCAGGGAAAGAAATCCACAATATTAATAAAGCTTTCGTTAATGCAACCTTATTTACAGGTTTCCACAAAATTTATTTCACTCATATCTATATACTTATATACTTATATACTTATATACTTATAT
>WBMY01007047.1:1286881-1322626 GCA_013397315.1 Donacobius atricapilla | reverse complement strand
AAAAAAAAAAAAAAGGCTGTTGGTTTACTTGCCTGTCTCAAGCTCTTTGGCAAACATCTTCAGACGCAGAAATTTCATAAATTTCCCTTTTTGAAAGTCATGACATGTTAAACCAGATTTTGGTTGGTCTTTTTTTTTTTTCCCTTCCAATGATGCAACACAGAATAAGGCAAGTTGGGAGATTCTGACTCCTGAACAAATGCAGTTTACATTAACCTTAGAAGAAGGGTTAAGCCACTTCAGCAGGCAATGTAACATGTTTCTCTTCTGGAAATTACTCTTCACAGAGTAACCACCATCTTCTCTTTCAGTGTCTGAATGAGGTTCTAGCTATGTTAGCACTAGTCAATAATAAGCACACTAAACTGGACACCTGCTGAGCACCTGCAATACTTTCAAAAGATTTGTAGGAAGTTGGTGTTACAGGAGCACTCTTTTTTAGGATATTTACTTAAGCTGATCAAGTTCATTAAAAGTATTGGCTATAATTTTCTATCTGCTACAGATCAAAGAGGCAGAATTTTTAAAAAATATTGCTACCAGAATCCATGTGTTTGTTAAATTCTGTTGGCTTGGGCCCAACTGATAGTCTGTTATTCTGACATTACACAATTTTTCTGAAAGCAAAATAGAAAGAAGATGTAAATATGTGCACAAAGAGATGGCAGCTTTCTGACAACAGCTTTCATTCTCTGTAGCAGACCTATTACACTGAGTACTTCTCAGGGAAAAGAGCAGATGGTCACAGGATTGATGCTTAGAGAACTGACATTAATTGGTAAAGGCTCTGACTTAATAAAACCTTAATATTCTTCAATGAATCCAATGCTCTGATTGCAATATTGCTTCTCGTGCTCTTTTTTTGTTCAGTTGCACACCATCATTGCTCTAATATCATATCTCTGAGTTAATATTAATTTAGCTCAGCTGCCTGACTGAACTAAAATATGAAATGAACATCTTGCATTTATAAATCTCTGAGATTGGAGCTTGCCCTTGCTATTCCCTCTTTTCCTCCCTGACTTAATAACTTGGACCATGAAAGCCACAAAAATTTTGTGACCTCAAAACTACCTGTGAAGTAGCCTTGTGTCAGGAAATGTGAAGACAGCAGTTGCATGTCAGTCTCACAATTGCTTAGTTAGCTTTATACTTGATCTGATAGTAGTTAACACATCATATATCCAGCCAGGCTACATTAAAGGATACACTTAAGCACCTTCCGCTCTACTTTGTAAAACTGAAACATATGGCACGACAGAAAGAAGGCTGAAAGATTTTTGTTGCCCAAAATTTCAAAATATTTTATAATTATAATATAAATACTGTATGAGTTCAATTTTTTTTTCATTCTTCTCATTATTGCCTCATTACTGCAATTATCCAAGAAACTTTAAAAAAGAAAAAAAGTTAATGCCATGCATGTTCAAATTTATCTATGATCTGCCTAAGGAAAATACTAACTTCAGGAAAAAAGACTAATGGATACTCTAGACTCATGAGCTGTTTCTGTATTTAACATTAAGTCTTGACACACTATAGAAATGTTAAGATTGATACTATCATGATGGTCTTAATACAATACATAAGCTGCTTTGAAAAATGAGACTTTCTGTATTAATCTCATACAAATACTCTTCAGAGCAGCTTCAGCTACAAGTAATTAAAAATAAATACATTATACATCGCAGTTCATGAAGCTGACACCACTGTGGAGTCATATTCCCATAAGATGCATCCATTCTCTCCTTCAATGGCTGCTAGATTTTTTTCATTCCAGATCTGGAATTGTTCTGTAGTGAGGCATAGCTGGATTTGGTTGAGGCTCTCCTGTAGTCACACAACCTGCTGTTCCTTGGCACCCAATATGTCTCCCAACAGGATGTTTGGTGATAGGCTTAGTTGGTTGTCTCAGCTATGTTGGTGAAGGAAAGAGGTAGGGGTATCTGGTTTACACTCCCACCAGATTATTTTGCAATGTTAGGCTGATGGAGTGATATGCTATGTAGCCTAGTCAGTAGCCTGGGGGTTTTATTTACTAGCAAAAGGACACAGAATTTGGTTTGACCTCGCAGTGCAGGGTATGATGTATACCATTTTGCCACAACAAAATTTTTGAATTTAGCAACTGATGCAGGAGTAGAGGCAAAAGGGATGAAATCTAGTGACTGCTAATTCTGGACAGACCCCTCTCTTGCTTTGTCTCTGTGCTCCAAATGCATAGAACAATGTCATGCTTACTTGAAGAGAAGGAACCCCTTCTCCTTGGAAGGGACTCCCTACCCCATGAGAGGCGGCATAGAACAACCACCATATCCTAGCCATGCCCCCTCCTGGCTACTGCAAAAAATAACCCTGTCCTGGCCAAAACCAGGGCACTAGTTCCCAGTTCACTTCACAACTCTTCTTATCCTCTTCCATTTAATTTTTAATTTCTCTTCAAATATCTAATAATATATTCTTAACTCTGAGATTTTCTGGGGCTTGTTGCCTGGCTCAACACAGTCAGATGGGACAACTCCTCCACTCAGGCCTTATCCCTTCTTCATTCAAACGAGACCTCAGACATTTCATGATATATTACATCCTGTACTTTCCTTGTTCCATCTACTGCCATTTTAGTCCAGATTAGCCAGTTCCACAAGTGCTTAGACAATGACATTTGGGTGAATTTCCAGGGAATTAGCTATAAAAATTTACAAGGTGTCTCTGAAAATGGTTTTAATTTGGTTTTCCATTCAGAGATTTTAAAAAAATATTTCTTGGGTGCAACCAGTTTCCCTTACCCTGCCATAACTAAAATACTTACACTTAAAGCACTTAAGAGAAGAAGCAGGGAGAAATAGATCAAGAGAAAATTTATGATTCATTCTTTTCTGCTTATGTTCCTGTAAAGGGTCAGATTAATTTTTTTCTAATAATATTAAATCATCAATGATCCTCTATGTTGAAGAGAAACATGTCAGGCAACCTAAAGATCTGTCATACTACTAAACAAATTTACTAACCAGTGTTGAAACAAGGAGGTAGGGAATGTGTCTTGGTGAGATTAAACAAAGCAAGCAAAACCAAGTTATTTCCAGTTGTAGGTAATTTCCAGGATGGGGGGGAGGGAGAATTAAAATCCATATATTCAGCACTCTATGGATTGTTCTAGCAACTTCTGATCCTTGGAAGAGAGTTAATATTTATTAGCTCTTCAGTTACTACATTGCATTATGCTCTGACTTCATATTTCTTGTGCTGCTTATCAGTCTCAATGAAATGACATGAAAAGTAAAAGGGTAATGACCCTTCACAACCATTTCCTCCCTTTTTTATCTTAGAATACCTGGTTTCTCACGATTCTTATACCCTTTCTGTTGCTCAGTTGTGTAAAGGATACATAACAATACCAAACACTTGAAAATAGTCTCTACCAGATAAAGGATTAAACAAACACCGCTCCTCACATCCCTGTCGCAGGTGATTCCACAACACTGTAGGTAATAGTAAGGCTTACATGTCAGGTTCAGATATTGAATTAACAGTTAAAAGATGTTTATACAATTTCTCATCTTTGATATCTGCCATCCTCAGACTGGCAGTATTGTAAGAACTTAATCACTGATAAAACTTGCATTTTTCTTTAGTCACTGCTGGAAACTTCACAAGAACAGCATCTTCTACCAAGTTATTTTCAGGTATTGTTCTGCCCAGACACTGAATAAAAAGATCCTAAGTTTCAGCATGATCTTGAGACCTTTATTTTAAAGAAATTTCTAAACCTGGAGAATTTATTTTATTTCATTTTATTTTATTGTATTGTATTGTATTGTATTGTATTTTATTTTATCCTTATTTCCCTTGAATTTAACTTTTACTTATTTAAACAAGCCAAGGGAAACAAACTCTTAACACCATAAGGGTAGAGATATTCCAGAGACCGAAAATCTAGGGAAATCTTACCCAAGAGTCTGGACTTCATATTTCTCCAATCCAGCCCAGAAGATGGCACATGGCAACTCAGATGAGGAGGCACTGGGCATGCAGCTCTCTCCTCATAGGTAGGTGCCTGGGTTAGGTGCCCAGGAGAAAGAACTTTCCTCTTTTCTGTGTGGGTGTCACTGCAGGTCACCAGCTTCAGTCTGGAGCTCTGTTGTTATCACCAGTGGACTCCCCCATGCAACGCCTACTGCAGCATGCAGCAGCACAGACACTGGCATGCATGTAACAAACAAAATACTGCACACTTGGATTTCAAGATCTTGCAGCACCCTCAAAAAAAGCCAAACCTGTAGGTGATTACTTCACACCTATTTTTGTATTCGAAGTATGAAAATTAAGAAATAAACTGCCAATAAACTGCCAAGATCTGAACTCTAATTCTGGTGTCTATGAGGATCTCATAGCTTTTTGAAAGAGGATGGGTGAGGATGGGAAAAGAAATAAATTTTTATTTAATTTAACTACAATTGTAGTAAAAGTCTGAAGAAATTATTTCTTTCCATCACAGACCAATATTTTCAAAGAAAGTGCTATACTTCTGCCTACTGAGCTCACTTTATTTGAGTGAAGATTTTGTCTGTTGAGATACCTAAAGCGAATTCTAGGTTTAAAAGAATATAACCCACTAATCTATTTGCAATTCAAATGTGAAACTTCCAGCAAAACTGCAGTGCATCAACCCAGAACAAACAACTCATCAAACCCCATAAATATGGCATGATCCCAGTAATGAAAAATGAGCTTTGCAACAGCCTGTAATTAACAGGGGAATGACAGGCACATTCTAAACCTTTCCCAACATATGGGTAATTATTGAATAGCTATGACAGCAATGCATCAACAAGCCTGTCCCTCTTACTGCCATTCTGCATTCCGGCTGCCTCTCAGCAGCTCTTAACAGACACTCAGTAACCTGGTTGAAACCTCAGCACACAAGAGCAATGAGAGGGTTCCACCCTTAATGAGAAGAAAACTCTAAAAGAATCATCATTTAGAAGGAGTGTTGAGACTCCAGATAAGCACCCTAAAATGTTTTATATTTACATCTGCAACCTTTCAACCTTATAATGACTGGTGGGAATTTTATAACTTCTGCAACAGTGGGTGAAAACGTGGCTGATAATTCTATAATAAAAAGTGGAGGAGAAGAAGGAAGGAAGACATTTAGAAAGGAAGTACAAAGACTTGTCAAAGGCAGATGACTGTTGTCTTCAACAAGTTCCATACTATTGTAAATTTATTGCCCCAGAAGCATTCAAATTTCCAAAGGATAAAAATTATTTATAATATCTTGCATTATGATAGCGACTTAAAGCTTTCCCACGGGGAAAGAAAATAACTCACTGGTGAGCATTGCGCAGAAAGATAAATAATAGACAGAGAAAGTTTGGAAGCACTGAATGAACCAAGCACACAACAGCTAGTAAAAAAGCACAGCCACTATCACCACCTATTTCAAAAAGAAAAAACTGGGGTACAGGAGGAGAAATGGTCATTGATCTTCGTATTAATGGTTACAGGAATAAACATATCCTGCCATCAGCAATCAATTTTTTATTTATATGTAACAACTAAGTAGTGTTCTTTTTGCATTAGTCTTGCAAGATGGAGATGAAACAGGATACTGGAAAAAAGAATCCCTAAATCTAATTAGTCAGGCTTGTCACCCTTAAATCTCCTTTCTACAATCAGTAAACCTTGAAAATGGATGGCAGTTAGACTTTAATTTTAGATCTATAAAAAATTATTGGGGACAGGAGAGTGAAAAAAGATGTAGAAAGGTTGGGTATAATATTCACCTTCACACTTAACCACTTCTCCTCGCTTAAGTTATATAGCAGATGAAAATACAGGAGTGAGCTGACATCAATCATCCTTATGGATCTTTACCTTTTATTCATTGTTCTATTGATCCCTTTCAGCATTATTTCATAGGTAGATTGCAATAAAGTGATTTCTTATTATGTCTCCATTTTAACTCATAAAGCACATGACACAACAGTTTTTGAATGAAGGACAGGTACCCTAAGGGAAAGAACAAAATCCTGGGTAAAAGCACAGATTTATTGATCTCTTCTTCAATAATAATGATTAAAATCTAATGAAGCATGATTGCCTTCATAAATTATTCAGCTCTTTCTTTCTTTTCCAGATTCCAACTCTATGCACTCCAAAAAAAAGGAGTTTAAGCACAAAATGTTGAAATTACTAGATTCTTCAATCAGTGAGCTATGACAATGTTAAAAATATTTAAAATAACAGCATTTTACAGAAAAGAAATACTTTGGCCCACAGCCCAGCTGATCAGCAAATCACGAAAAAAAACAACATATCTTATGGAAAGGAGGGGAAGAGATTTTGTCAGCTTTTCTACTTACTAGGCAAAGTTAAGGGCACTGTTTTCCCTACTTACTTATGTTTTCTCTTGTAAAGGAACAATAAGGATCGTCACAGTAATCATGTTTGCTTCTTCTGTATGAGAATAAATCCACTGTGGGTTAAGCTGTAGATTTATATCCATCCATTGAGTGCCTTCACCTCAGATTACAGGAATATTTAATTTTCAAGGCCTTTTATGACTAGGACTGCTCCTGGGATATCCAGCCCGGTAGCTGAGATTTACAGAACAGGATGTGATATTCACAGAAGTAAAGCTGGCAAAGGATGCCATTTTTTGGCCAGCTTAAAATCCTGTCCCTTCAGTTTAATTTGTTAAAAATTTCAAACTAATGTTTCCTTCAAAGTTCTTGATAAGATTAGTATACACAGTATATATACTGAATTTTCACGAAGAATAAAATATATGACACAGAAACTAATCTCTAGTCAGTATGCTGATACATACTGAATATCTGAATACTTCCTCTTTTTGAATAAAAACTTGATGAAATAGTAGAAATTATAGTACAAGATATTTCTAGATGATGATGATGCATTAAAAATGAATGTGTCATATAAGCACCTGCAAATTAACCTCTATGCCACAGCTATAGTACATAGTTATCTATTTGGATTGCTAGGGAAACACTTGTCTATCAGGATGACTCTGAATATGTATAGGAGTGGATAGAGATGTCAGTCATTGAAAATAAGATTAATGATTTAAGTTAAAAAGATCTCACATTAACTTTCCATGAAAGGTCAGAAGAATCATATAAGCACCCATTTTGTCTTGTAAATGTAACTCATGTAGTTTTCAATCAAGAACAATGTTTAAAAGTGTGCATGCCTAGCTTGATATAACCTGATAATGAGTTTGTTAATAAGACCAGTTACGTTTAAAAGAAGTTATCTAGCTTTATGGAAAGCATTATCTGGGAGATTTGACAGATGAAGCAGATGAGATGATATTTATACAAACATAAAAGTGGAGAGGTTCATTGAGGACTGTCTGCCCTGGGACGGACCCCATGCTGGAGGGAAAGATCGTGAAGAGTCCTCCCCCTGAGGAAGAAGCACTGTTAGAGACAACACGGGATGAACTGACCACAGCCCCCATTCCCCAACCCCTGTACCATTTGAGGGGAGGAGGTATTAAAAAACAGCAATGAAGTTGCACCTGGCAAGAATGGAGGGGTGGAAGGAAATCACAGAATCATTAAGGTTGTGAAAGACCTCTAAATTTATCATGTCAAACCTTTAACCCAGCACTAACAACAAAATATACCATGGAGAGGTACTGGCTGGGATGACTCCTCAGCAAGAGTGTGCATTTATCCTGTGTGAAAAGCAGCATAAGAAGACGTTGACAGACACGAATTACTGAATTTATGAGTAACTGTGCAGGCAATGATATTGGTGCTCAATAAATTTTCACTCAGGGCAACATTATATCCTGTGAGAAAACCAATCTAAATGTAAAGGCGTAAGATTTAATTGTTTGCCTGAGAGAAAACCTCAAGGAAGACGAAATAAAGTGAACATCCTAAGCTTTATTGAATGAGTAAAGATTCAAGGTTTCAGCCATTATCTGGTACTCTTCTTCTGTCTCTCACAAGTGCACACCTCAGTATATGTGTCGTTCTGTCCAGTGGTTGGGCCACAGAATTACAAATGAGACTATGAATTCTGCATAAAATCCAGCACCTCACAGTAAATAGTTTATATCTTATCGATACTTGTTTCTAAGAGAAAGGATTAAATAAACCAAAATTTTGGAACTGATGTATCAGATTTAGGCACATCTTACCACTAAAATTCAAACATATTCTTATACTGGAAAAGAGAGAAAATAAATGCAAACTCATTGTCCAGGACAGTCTTGAAGTTTTGCAATGATGTTAGGAATGGACATTCCAACCCCATTCAACCCTACAGTATTTTTGCCTCTCATAATGAAAGGATCATGCTTCAGAGGAGAGTTTCCTCTAAAGCTGCATAAAGTTCTGCACCACAAGAAGTCCCATCTGACAATAAAATACGAAATTACAGATTTATGCATAGCATATGGTATTATAAATCATTTTTAAAAATGAGTGATCAGTAAACACAATATTTGGGCAACACTTTGTGTCATTGGTGTACATTATTTTAGAGTAAAGGACAAGAAGCAGTTATTAGCAGAGCTCACTGTTCTAGATTTTGGAAGGAGAGAGTTAAGCACCCAGATGCCGAGGCGAGGCGCACCTAGTTAAAAGAAGAATGCCAAAGAAGGGAGAGAGTCCAAAATGATGTGTTTGTGTTATGTATTTGCTATAAGGCAAAAAGTAGACATGCCTAAAGCAGAAAGTTAGCTTCTAAGGATCCTGTCCTTAGGCACCTCATCTGCTTCATTAACAACAAAGATAATTTAGGCAGTCAGGGGGACAAGTGTCCTTTTAGAATACAGCAACCCTTAAGTGCATAGGTCCACTTGTAAATATCAGGTAAAATGTTTGGCTCAATGTTAGACAAGAAAGTTGAGGAAAGTAAATTCTTGAAACAATTGAAGGATTATTTGAATGAATAGCTATGTCATGCCAGGTTGCTGGATCAGCTCTTATTATTACACAAATTATTTCAAATGATGGACAATAGTCAATACAGTCCTCAGCCAGGTGTTTCAGAATAAATAATCTAATTTTTTCTTTACTATAATTTGGAAAGGACATTTGAAAGGGTTTGGGGAAATATTTTGGAGATTTGAGCAATTCTTAAACTACCAGTGTTAGAAATCTGGATTTCCTATGGTGGCTTAGGCTAGTTCCTACTCAGAACAAATCCTGATTTTATGTCCCAAAAATTCAGTTTGAGTTTTGGAAGCCTTGGAAACTGTTCACTCAAAAACCATTCATTCGCAAAGACATGCTGTATACCCATCAGTGCCTACCTGAACAAAAGCCTAATTCAAAACAAGACCATTTATGGTAAAAAAATTGTTTGCATTTCAAAAGTGTGATAGAAAAAATATCTTACGCAGACTAAATATTGCAGGTTTCCAAGACAGCACAATGCCTTATGTTTTTCATGCTTTTGTTTTATTTAACTGAACTAGAACTTATGAAATTAAATTCAACGGATGCAGGAGAACAATAATGGTATATGCACAACCTCATTATCCAAAGACTTGTTTTCTCCTGGCTATCTCTTTATAGGAAATAGCTCTCTTTGATTGCAAGGAACAAAATCATTTTAGTGAAAAAATTTAAACTTTACTCAGTTGACTAAATTTAAAAAGGAGATCTAGAAGACCCAACTGAAATGTTGAAAATGACATAGAGAAGAACTAAAAGGGATCATTTTGTCTACTTATCCACCTTTTACAGTCTAGTATACAAGAAAATTTGATATGATTATTCAGAGTATTGTTACATTTACAGTAAGGAAAATACTGATTGATATATTGAGAATTTCACCACCTTGGCACCTTTGTCATTTAGACTGGTCAGAAAAATTTCTGCACATGGATTGAAAATGTAGTTAATTTTAGAGGAATGAACAAGGTCTGAATGGATTCAGGAAGAGTGCCTTTTTTCATGAATACTCTTTGATGAATATTCCTTTCTTCTGCCTCATGTTCCTCAATGAGTCTTAGCAGATAAATAAGTGCTAAGTCCCACCTCCAAAAACTGCTATCCCAGTTGCATTAATTTATAATAGTGTGATTCAGGTCTACTTAGATGCAGTACTGAATGACCAAGCAACATGCAGTTGATTTAGATGTTTTACACACACGTGCACCTTGGCTTTGTTAGCACATTACAGAGCAGATAAGCCTCTGAAAACCTGTGTAAAAGTGTGCCCCATGTATCCCTTTCCATACTACAATTTCTGCTAAAGAAATGTTTTCAGAATATACTTGTAGCTCTTGACATCAGTTGGGCAATACAGGAACTCTACCTTTCCTACTCTGGAAAATATAAATATTTAAGCACATTTGGAGTTCTTGAACCTATAGGGGAGGTGTGAACACAGCTCTGTTCAAGTATAACAAGGAATGACTAGAAAGAAGCAACTTTTTAAAGAAGATATAATTAGACTTCACTGGAAAATGGAATTCTCGCTTTGTTTTCATTCCTTCACCCATTAAAGAGACCACCATTTCGTTTAAAGTCTCACCTTTCAAGCTTCTTCCAAGAGCTGTTTTTTAATCCAAGGTTTTCAAAATCTAAAAAAGATGCTTCAATTATTTTTCCCTGAAATATGTGCTGTTCTATTTTATGCAGATGTAAAAATATATTGAAGAACCAATTTTGAGATGAAATCTTTTTAATTGATCATTTTATCCCTTCATGTTTAGGTTTGTGGTGATTTTAAAGATGGAAACCATGATCATTCTTAAAGCATAAGACTTTACTCTAATGTATTAGTAATAGCTGAGATGGAGTTAATTTTCCCCATAGCAGTACTCACAGTGCAGTGCTCTGCATTGGTGCTTGGAAAGGTGTTGATGACTAACAAATGAGGGTTTTGGCTACTGCTGAGCAAAGCTGGAGCAGCACCAGTGCTGTCTCTCAATATTACCCTCCAACATCAGCTGGTTGGGGATGGGCAAGATCCTGCGAGGGGACACAAGCAGGCCAGCTGACCAAAATTGACCCAAGCGATTTATATACCATACAGCGTTAGCTCAGATATAAAAGCTAAGAAAAAGAGGAGGAAGGAGAGGCATTCTTTATTTACAATATTTTCCTTCCAGAGCAACCACTAGACATGGAAAGTAGCTGGAAATCATTTGCTGATGGGAAGTAGGGAATTTGTTTTTTCTTCTCTTTGCTTGTGTGTGTGTGTAACTTTTCACTTTTGCATTAATAAACTGCCTCATCTTAACCTGCAAGTTTTTTTACATCTAATTTCCTCTCCCCTGACAAGGCACAGTGATAGAGTGGCTTGGTGGGCACCTGATGTCAACCTATGGTCAACCACATGCAAAAATAGGTTGGGAGAGTTTAGAAAAAAGCGACTCTCTTGAACAGTGAAGTTTTCCCCAGAACTGTATTAAGCACTAACGTACCAGTTTCATTCTTGATGCAATCCTGATTTCTTCAAAAATATTTAAAACTGCTTCTTGACACTGCATATTGATCTGGAGAAATGACCAATTAGATGTATCGCTTTGTGCATATACATAAACTTCTTTTCATGTAATTGCAAATTATATATTTTCAGCACTTTTTTTACCTTAGGGAGCCAATAGTATCATGTAAAAAAATTTCAATCTCAGAAACTTAGTGTATTTTATAGAAATAATCAGTCTGTTCTTATACCAGCTATGCCCTGCAATTTGGATTTCAGAACAATAATCTCTTCTTCTTTTGTGGGATACTTCCACATTGTTTGGAAACATTTGCTGGAATTATTTCTACTTTTTCATGGGCTACAGAAGAAATAAATCCAGTAAAATGGAACTGTACAGGTACAAATGACACAACAGCCAAACTCACGAAAAATAAAGCTTATAGCAACTTGAAAAGGCTAATTTAACTTGCCCATCCAAATAGAACTTTCCAAAGAAATTCTGTTCATGCTTCTTTAATTTGCAAAGTTCACTTGAATGATAATTTAATCATTGGCAAAGCCTGTTCGTTTGCAATTCAGAATCTTAGGTTCATGCCATATTAGATGGTATCTCTGTGATTTGTGTATTGCAAGTCAGATCAGGGTTTTCCAGCTGAATAGAGGTAGGAAGATTTGAGGATGTTTGTTTTCACACTGGAGACACAGTATGTTGGTTTATTTGCTTCTCACATGTGTATAAGATTCATTATTGGAGCTGTGGTTATCCAAACAGAACTGCAGCATTCATATTTGGCTATGCCCAACACTCCAGAGCAAAGAGTGTTGAGGGTACTTAGTAGTGAGGCATCCTTGCATGGCAAGCCTTGAAATCTTTTGCCTGGGTGCATAATGCCAATCATTTATTTTTGCTGTCTTCCAGCTGAGATCAGGGCAGTTAGTACAGACTGAAATCAGAAAGTCGACTTCTGCTACTGGGAATCCTGAAAGCAGCTCTCCCATCACAAACACTGCAAGATATTATCTTACCTTTAGCAATTAGTAATCAGATAATATACAGATAACTTTTATAGTGTCTGTCACAGTGTTACCCTCTTCTGAAAGAAAAAAATGCTTGCACTCTCTCAGCTCTGGATTCCTTAGCCCTTAGGAATTTGGCTAGTTTCCACGTGTAATACATAAGACCAAAGGTCTATGCAAGACTTCATTTTTTATTAACATGAGAGAAAGTTTGCTTCACACTTCCTCTGCTATGCTCCACTCAGGAATGTGTATTGTTTGGATAATGTTGGCTGTCTCTGCGTTTCCCTTTTCAAGGCCCAAGAAATTTTTGTTCTAGCAGACTGTTTTTACTGCATGGTCAGTGAAGTGCTTTTTACAAATGAAGATTAGAGTTTGGAGAATTTAATAAAAAATGACCAAATGTATCAACCTTCTTGGGTTACCAAATGATATATTTCTTTTTTTCATCAAGTCTAGTTTCTTTGCAGAATGACTTTTGTTCAGAGAACTATTCCAAGCACAACAAGATGCAGCTGTGGGTACACCACCAACACAGACACAGAATATCAGAATGGTTGCCTGGAAAAGTAAAGCTCTTCTTGAAATAACAAACTGCTTGATTTAAAAATTTTATCAGTAATCCACGGAAAATTTGCATCATGTAGGAAAAGAAATGGCTCTTTAGATGGCAATGTCCCCTTCTACTCTTCTTTCCTTCATTCACTATATGTCTTTTAACCTCTTGATGGATATAGCAGGGATTTTGCAAACGGGCTTGTCTGACCACCCCAAATTGTCTACAGAGCAGATGTACCTATAAACCAAGCCATAGTAGGATGGGGCAAAAGATAGGTAAGAAATTTTGATCTCATAATGCAAACACCCAGTGGGACATGAGAAGAGCACTCAGATATCCAAGTTAAAAAAAGTTACCATACCCTCACATATCCTTCAAAGTGCCTGAGAAATCTTTCCAGATCAGGTGCACCATGACTGTCTATAAACTTTTTCCACCCCAGACTAGACCAAACTTAACCATTTTACTCTTAGACAGTGATTAATGTGGTATGAATAGATTTATTAACAGGTAAACAGATATTTGATTACTACCTAAGATGACTGGACACATTTGAGTATAAGTTATTTGCACAAGAAATATTAAGAGTTGCACAGCTTTACTTTGGGGAACCTGGTGTTTTTCTGAATTGATAAAAGTATATATTGTACATATATACATTTATTCATTTCATTACTGATGATCAAGTGACGACACTTATGAGAAGAAAAGCAAATCAAATGTAGTTTGAGAATTAATCTATTACTACTTCACTCAAACCAAATCAGCCTGTTGAGAATTGCAGTGATCATATGGATAATTAGCATTGTGATTGTTATATTTGTTTCTTTATGAGACTTTAATGTGTTGTTTCTCCCCCTCTTCTTCTTTCCCTCTTGATACTTTAATATGAATTGCTTAGTCAAAAGACTCCAGTGAATCTTTGAAAGTAAATGAATTGTAAACTGTCCACCCCCTATGTCCTTTTGTCTGTAATATTAACTATGATTTTAGTCATCAATACAGATTTTTTATCTGTTAAGGAGAATTACTGATGTTCAATAGCAACAGTAGACACTGAAGAGCTTTTAGTGCAGGGTAAAAAATGAACCCAACCCTAGAGGAAGTCCTAGTCCAAATTATAAGGACAAGGCATATCAATTAACTGTATATGTCACAAATGATTCTGATCAACATCTTTTATTTTTCTTTCAGAGCTTGTGGTGTTACCATCACTTCAGTCAGGAAGAGGTTGGAGGGCTTATCCTCTTGACTCACTGCAGAAGAACTAGTTCATCATGTGAAAAGTCTTCACATTTCCCAAACATCTGTCCACAGCTGTTAGATGTTTTTTCCCTAATATAACAAAGCTTAATTGTAGGACTAAATTGTGTGAGTGTAAAACTTTCAAGACAGTGTAAGAATATGAAAACAGATACTTTGAACGGAATATGTTTCCAGGAGAGCCACAGGACTCTGATCTCAAATTATAAAGCCTATATAGTCTTCACTGCTTCTGTTCTTGAATGTGGTTGAAGCAAAGGGATTTGTAGAGACATAATAACACAAAATTTTACTTTTTTCATGCAGAATTAGCTTGTCTGAATACTATTATTTCAATTTAGCATAAATTTTGTGCTTGAGATTAATTAAAAGACTGAAGTCTTTTAATTAATTAATCTCCAAGTTCCATTTCACTGGTCTCCAGCATACTGGGTATTGAAAAATATCTTATAAAGACAGGACAAATGACCACCCATGACTTTAGGCATATTATACCTCACCAGATACAATGACATTTGGGAGCAAACTCATAGTGCTGTTAGGGTCAGTGACACTTCTTTTCAGACAACAATCCACTGAGAAAGAATGGATTGCAGAGGCTTCCAATGCACAGACATTTAAAAATTAACTACTGAAACAGTTGTTCTTGTTGAATATTTGACAAAACTCTGAAATGTGTGAAAGTACCCAAACAACTTACATCTACTCTAGAAAACATAGGTAGATTATATAGTCCCTAATGGATTTCAATTATTTGTTCTGTATGGACAAGATTTTGAGCTGGCAAAAAAATTTATAAGTCTAAAACAAGCCTTTTTAGTCTCACTTCTTCAGTATTTTGAGGTTCATAAAATTACATTTCATTATGACTCTTGCAGTACTGAAAGTAGTCTGGAAGAAGCAAGCATCTTATAATATTTATATATTTATAGGGTATTTATATCTGTAGTAGTTTCACATTCGCCAAATTTGTTTTGTTAAATTTAGTGTAGTGGTCTATCTTCCGACTATGGAATAGGATTAGAAGAAAGGCAAAACAGGCTTAACTTAAAGATAGAAACAGTTAGATTTATTAACATACACTAAAGGGAGAACAAAAACCCCCATGAAGCCTTTTTAAAAGCACTTCCCTCCCCGCTACCACCAGTTTACTTTTCCACAAAACAATGTAAAGAGACAGAAAATCAGAACTCCAAGTCAGTACCACTTATAAAATAGTCTTCCATTCAGTCTTTGAGAGAGACAAGTCCCTCCTGATTTTGTTCTGGTAACTTTTCACAAGAGACACAGTCTGTTTGTGGCTTCCAGCTCCCACAAAAGCAGCCTGCCCAGAAATCTGCATTTGTGAGCTTCCCAAAATGTAGCCTTTCCCATGAATACATATAGGCCATGGACTTACATGTGGGGTTTCGCCTTTTAAAGATGCACAGCTNNNNGGCTCCCCTTTCTCTGCCGGCTCTGCCGGGCTCAGGGACCGGCTCGGCACGGCCACCTCAGCCCGGCCCCGGGGACAGCGGGGCCTCAGCTGGGCTCCGCTGCTGCCCCCACCTCGATGTTACCTCATGGCAAGCCCGCAGGGAAGAGGAAGCTTTCCCAAAAATCCTGCCTGTATTTAAGCCGTGTGTCCCAGAGGTGTACACTTGTATCCAATTGGCCAACCTGGCTGTCAGTTTTAAGGCAGATCACTAATTGGTTTTTACCATTCATGCCAAACCAATGCAATATCTCTTAATATGAGCACTTACTAAATGACTTTTGATAGATACTATAAAGCTATTAAAATTAAGGATTTCTGTTACATGCTTAAAAATAAAAACTTTAAAATTATTTCAGCAACAAAAACATTGCAAAAATAACAATATTTTTCACATGTTCCCACTGTATTTTAATCTTTCTATTCTCTTGTAAGAGTAACATCTGACTGTACAAAGACTACCAATAGCTCCACACAGCAACAGCAGCAGCAGTTATAAAACTGAACGTTTTTGTCCAGAATATGCTCAGTCATGATTCGTTACAGGATCATAGAGAAGAAAACAGAACTAACCAAGTTCATAAATCATAAATTCCCTTCCAGAGAAAAACACACACACACACACACACACACAAAAAAAAACCAAAAAAAACAAAAAGGCAGCGACCCCCCAACAACCAACAATATTAACAATCAAACAAATGGCTCTTGGTCAAAGGCAAAACAAGGTATGGATTTTAATTAAAGCATTAATTGATAAAAGTCTGGGAAAATGAATATAAATAAAGAAAAAGAAAAAGAAAAAGAAAAAGAAAAAGAAAAAGAAAAAGAAAAAGAAAAAGAAAAAGAAAAAGAAAAAGAAAAAGAAAAAGAAAAAGAAAAAGAAAAAGAAAAAGAAAAAGCAAGACTTTTAATTCAGACAGAGGGAAGATTGTTCAGGAATTTGACAGTTTATCTCCATAGGTGCTGGTCATTTCTTACAGTGAAGGAAAGCAATGTAAAAACCTGAGAGGAGCTCAGCAGGAAAGACCTCTACTACAGTCAGCCCCTCCAAGCCCCACAAGTGGTCCACGCAGCTCCTTTCAGTTCCATAGATAAGTTCTGATGCTACCAACCATTCTTCTTATATTTTTTTTTTCCTTATGATCACATAAATAGTTCTATCCATCGGATTTCACTTAAATAAGCAAAACACTCACAGCACTGAAGGCTGAACCTTCATTTTATCCTTCATCCTTTTATTGAGGATGCTCTTAAAGGGTTTTAAAATATTCCACGTAAATTAACATTTTTTGTAGTGGTTTGAGAATTGTTCTCTGTTTTGCTATTGGAACTAAATTATTCTAAATCCTCAGTATCAGCAGATCCCCTTCATGTGTAAATTTAACAGTGGTCATTCATGGCCAAAAATGTAAATGTGCCCCTCATTACAAGTCTCTCTCCTCTGTGCTTCTTTCCTACTGGGTTTTTTGTTATTTTAGTTTGATTTTGGTGGGGGTTTTTGTTTTTATTTAATTTTTATTTTATTTTATTTTGCCACTCTTTCTGTGGTCTCTAAATTTAAGAGGTCTGGCTGCAATAAGAAAAGCCAATGCATAAGTGTATCAAAAGAGATAATCACGGTCTTGGCAGAGAAGTCTGTTGAGCAGTCTGGGATGACAGGATTGCATTTTCTGTAGCCATGAAATTTTGCTGCCACATTTCTTAACAGACGGCTGTACAGCATCATAAAAATTCTATGCAATGAATTTTGGTGAAATGTATTATAAGAGAGTCAATAATCATATGAACTCTAAGCACTAGGTAATATTTATTTGATTTTTATGGGAATGAACAGGAAAAGAATTTTACAGAAGCCAGAACATAAAGAAGATTTTCATGTCTCATCAATTGCGTAGAGATAACACATAGATTCCCCTTCATGCAGAAAAAGATCTGAACATAACACATATTTCTCTATCATTTCATCCTATCTGCAGTAATTCCTCTTAGAATGATTTTTGACCATCATAGCTTAGTTTATACTAATTTTTTAGGATACAGATAGAATTACTAATTTTAGTTACACTCAAAATATTGGCATGTCCTCTTGCAGTTCTCATGCCCAAAACTACAGAAACTTTCATTCTACAAATGTATAGTCAAAGAAGTGCACAGAGCGCCTTTATCATGATTATGCATTGGACTAAGATCTCCAAGGCAGAATGCAGGAGCAATTCAAATGTCAGGATATTGATTAAAGCATTTACCTGGCTGATAGCAGATACAAACACAAATACCTCAGGTGGAACTGAGAGCTTTTCTATAGCATGTCAGGTGAATTACCAGTCTCTAGGTCACTGGATGGTGGACATGAAAAAGCCTCTGCTCTCTGTTTACCAGGGTGCAGTCTGAATGTTGCAACATGATGCCAGATAATTTGCAGCCTCTAAGTACAAAAGCTGAATAAACAGCTGCTGTGTCAATGCCCAGAGAACACAAACCAAACCCCTCTGTCACGAAAATTAGACAGGGCATGCCCAAAACAGACTTAAATAGCCAAGGAGACAGACTGGTGAATATCTATCTCCCAGGAGGCACTACCTGCTTCCAGTTTTAGAGCATGGGAGAAGACCAAAATTTTGGCTTTGTCATCTATGGGTACATGTAAACAGCTGTTTACTTGTAAGTAGCTTGAAAAGTAGAACACCATTATCCAATGTAATGGGAAGATTTCTATTGATTTCATCAACTCACTTGTGACTTCGAGGTCCTTTGTCCAGTTGTGTCTCTGATATATTCCAAAGAGTGACTTCAAAACATTCTTAATAATGATCATCAATTTTGGTAACAAAAACCAAAAGCCCCTATGAACTACAAGATAAACATTCTTGAAGCTGTATTATCTTTGGGATATTATCATTGATCTGAATTAGACTTCAAGGCACCTTTACATTTCCTTATGACTGATATATTGCATTCAGCTGAAAAGAAAAAAGGCTTGATTTACTTTAAAAAAAATACTAGCATTCATCACCACAACTTTGATGCTGGGCTTATTATATCACAGATTTCTTAATAATTTGAATTAGAGCAGGGACTGCAGTAAATATGCCTTCCAACGCTAATGATAAATAATAATGTGCTTCCTCTTAATTAATATGAGCTTTTTTTTAATTAAAAGGATTACTAAAGTGTCTTTTTGAAATCATTACCCTGATTAGCATACCATTAGCTTACCCACATCTTGAAAAATAAAATAAGCATAAGTGCTTAGCTAAAAGAGAGGCCTACTTTTCTGCATAATAATGAAAGTAATAATCAACAACCACAGATGTGAGGTTTATTTGCTAAACAAATAGGTTATAAAACTCACAAGACTGTAGCTACTTTGTCTGCAATGGTCTTGCAGTCTTTTGTCATGCAAAAACATTGACTCAGAAAATCCTTATGGATATCAGAAAGGAAATTTTCTAGCTTTTAATCTTGGAGATTATGATGGTCTTTTTGTTGTGGACAACACTTAGTGTAATGGGGCACTGATCTCTGTCTGAAAGCTGTATGTACCGCTTTAATAGACATTGAAGACTGTTTCTATTGTGTAAACCCAAATTTAAGTGGTAAAATATGTGCTAGAGAGAAGGCGAAATAAGTAATTGTGAAGATAAAATTAATAAAATCAAAATGTTGCCCAGGTGATTTCCCTCCTTTATAAAAAAGAGAAACACTAATTTAATTTGTTTACTTTCTGTCCCAGAACCAAATGCCTGCTTTTCATTAATGTATGATTTATTCTGCATTTAAATAGGCAAACTAAGAACCACTAGAGACAGTTCAGGGTCTGTTATGGTACAGTCGTTAAACAGTGTTTCAAATAGGAACTTGGGTTTATTTCTTTGAAAATAAAAATCACCTTTTGCTCTTGGTGAAATTTGAAGCCTATTTTTCTCCTCCTGACTAATTATCCTTTTCTAATTTTGTCAACAAATCAACTTAATAATAGGCTTAGTTGTTTACCAAACCAAGGATGTGATTTAAAAATGTCTCCTAAATGCTTCTGAGCTCGGAACATGTGAAAAATAAAGGTTTTAAGCATTCTATTTATGAGAAAATAAATTCAATAGGTAATAAAGAGAGCATGAAATTTTTCATGAAAACAAAGAAGGCTGAACTTTATCTCTCCAAGGAAATCAACAACATGTGCCTAAAACAGATGAACAGGGTCCCTCTCATGTTTTATTTCAATTAAACTAGAGGAAGTAATGACAAAATAAACATTCAAAAATGTCCTTTCCCTTTTTTTTTTTTTGACGAATTATGAAAGTACTGATGTATCACCATGTTTAGTCTGTTCTCAGGACTTTTGCTTACAGTTAGTCTGATTTATTCCACAGAACCAAGTGAGGTGGCTGAAGTCCTAGTGGTCATCTAGTTCAAATTCATGCCCAAAGAAAGTCCATTTAAGGTTGCCCAGGAACTTTTCCATTTTATTTCCTTTAGACCCTTCTCTCTTCTCTTCAAGGAGGAAAAAGCCATGGCTTTAGTCATATCAGCTAATATTTTCATGTTTAAATATTAGTTTTAGCTAATATTTACATGTTTGAATAGTGGGATTCACTTAATGTCTTATATATGTTATATGGTTATTGGGAATCGATAATCAGTATAGAAGACTAAAAATCTCCAGCATTTTGTTCTTCTCATTTTAAGAAAAAAACACAGTGCAATACATCATATGAATCACACTCTATTTTTCTACTCTTCAATGATCATAAAGACACCCAAGGTTACTGATTCTAATGGAGCAGCTGTATCATAAAAATCTAAAGTCAGTCAGGATGCGCTTTATGCTAGTAGAAGTAAGCAAAAAGAAATTTTTTTTGTAGGAATGCAAAATTTTTTTAAGAAAATTGTTTTAAGAAAAAAATCACTTTGTTGAAATTACCATCAATCATGAAATCTGAAAGGGACATTTCCACACTTATAAAAAAGAGTCATGGTTATTCTCAAATTACTCCAGCTCCTTTAAAGAACATAGAGCTGACAGTAACACTGTGTTGTCTTCAGAGAACAATCTGCTTTTATACTGATCACATGCAATCATATAAAATAATCATGGAGGAAGTTCAATCCTGTTTGATCATCTAGTCACTGAAGGTTTCACCTTAGTTACTTCTTTCCACAAGTCCTGACTGCTTCAGTTTACCCACATGTTGACCACCTGGATTATTTTTAGGAAATACCATTGGGAAGATTTGCTTTTGAACAAAGTTCTTGTCTCTTTTCTTTCAAATTCAGCCCTCATATGAAAGGTGTTTTTTTGCTTGTAATTCATAAATGTCAAAATAATTTCTGGTAAGATGACGGCAAAAACAATAGTAAATAACTTTTGACTGAGGACTGATAAATCTTTTTCACAGTTAATGATTAAACTCCCATTGACCTCCATCATAAAAATTAAATGTTTAGTCATAAATTAGCCTTCTAATTACTCCTCATTATTCAGTCATTTCAGATGCTTAATCATGAATCCTTTCCAGCACCTTTCATGAACAGCTGCCAGCTTGACAGAGGATTTGTTGTTGTTGTTTGATTCCCTCACTGGTTATTGGCAGGAACAGCCTATGCACAGTATTTCAGATGGAAAGTACTACCCAGAGAAACCTGATCAAGGACATGACACTTCTGTGCACACAGCTTTCCACCATGTTTTCTGAACCGTCACAAACTATTACAAACTATTGTTTAGTTTTATTTACTGCTGATGTCTTTTGGTCTCCCTTGGCAGTACTTAGGCATCTAGAATTCTTTGTGTATCTCACGTAGTTTATAGGTTTTTTGGGGGGTGGGGGGCTGGAAGACTTCTTACTATCTGATTTTCCAAACTAAAAACACCAATATAAGAGACAGTAAAGGAGCTGCCCACATGAGCACAGGTCATAGAATCAAAAAAACACAGAATGGTTTGGGTTCGAAGGTACCTTAAAGATCATTTAGTTCCAGCCCCCATGTTATGGGCTGGGACATCTTCCACTAGACCAAGTCACATCCAACCTGGCCTGGAACATTTTCAGGGATGAGGGAGAGAAAACTCATCTCTCAGCATGAATTTCAAGCAAATGCCACTGTACCAATCCCACATCCTTATGAAAGTTTCATAAAATTTTCATTATTCAGCCTTTCTGGTAATTTTAATGATGGACTAAGAAGGATTTAGGATTCTTTCAAGTGATTGCAACCTAGGCAAATATCTGATCTATTATTTTACTCACTTTTTTCTTCCCCATGGTGTTACTACATTGCCCAGGGTTCACAGGATTTAAGTTCAATATATAAGTTAGATTAAAATTTGGAGGCTTAGGAGCATGGTTAAGCTATTTTCTCCTCACTGGCACACATCCTGTTTTTAAGTGGTTTTAATTCATGATATATTTATTTTAATAGCTTGTTGGAAAATAAGTAAATTATAATTTACTGGATTTTTCCCCTCTTCATTTTTTGCTGCTGGCACAGTGGCTATCCCATGCCGTTCTTCAAAATGTCAATGAATGTATCCTTACAGCAATAACAATGGGACAGTTCTCCTGTGAAGCACTTTTATCCCAAATATAAGACTCATGTCTCCCTGAAATGGAATTACCTTATCCATGAACAGTGAACTGACATAACAGGTTAGAGAAGCAAGTTAAGAATATCATATCTGATTAAAACCACGGGTGAAATTTAGATCAGCAAAATGCAATTATCTGAACCAAAGGACACCTGGGTTATCTCCTGCTCTTACAGAGGCTGGCATGGGATCATTAGTGACCACATGTAGTCAGAAGCTAATTTTCTGTCTCATCTGAAAAACATCACCTCCAGCAGCACAATAGCAACACATGCTGGGACAAAAATTGAGAGTCAGTCTATTAACAGAAATGTTGACAGCACCTCTTATAGCACCTTGCTGTTTGTTGGGTGCCTCTTTCAGCATGACCCTGATTATGCAGCTGTAGGTAAATAATTTATGTCCTGTATTGGATTTGTGGACCTGGGCCTGTGCCTGCAGCAGCTTCTGACTTTATGTTAAAATAGCACCTTAACTTAAACTCTCTGTTTTGTGAGTTCTCTGTACTGCTCTGAAGGAAAATAAGGATCTGAGAATTACAAAAAACCTTAAATGAACTTCTGATGTGTAAAAATATTTTATAAACTATTGTGCAGTCATAAAAATATGGCCAGAATTGAATGGTCTTGCTAGGACATAATTACTTGATTCTAAACTGTCTTTAATCAATAAACAATCCATATTCCCATTCTTCTGGTAGATTCCACATTCATTGGCAATAAGCTGTTAAACATAAAAATTAAGGCTAGATGTTTTTCAGTCATCACAGCCCCTTGTATTCCTGATTCCAGGCCATGACAGTACCAGTGACTCTGTTACTTAACAAAATCATACCTTCCACAGTGTGATGTTTAATTAGAGTTTTTCAAAATATTAGCTATTTGTACTGTAAGGGAAAGATTAGAAACCAAAAAAAGTGCATGCAGTCCCCAAGGAAGGTTGAAAGGGCTGAATGAAGCACGTATTTTTTTCCTAACACACTCCTGTGCTCCTGTGAATTTGATGCAGTTGTCAAACAATGTCACTTTGACACATGGTAGCACCAGGTAATCAGATTACAATGAAAAACAATAAAATGGGAATTGAGCTGGGTCATTTTTGACCAACTCTGTCTTTCACACGGGGATCTTTCAAAGGTATCTGATGACGGAGCAGCCAAAGGGCCATGTCCTTGAATACCTCAGCAGCTGCATCAAATATAAGTCATCTCTGCTTTCCTTCCATTGCAGTATTTTCTTTTCAAAACTCATGTCTCCTGTATATTTGTCTTCCCTGCCACTTTCCTATTGTTTAGCCTCATAGAGGAGCAAAAGCAGAGATGTGAAAGTGCAACAGACGTGGAATCATAGAATAACAGAATATCCTGAGTTGGATGGGAACTATAAGGTTCATTGAGTCCAAGACCTGCCCCTGCAAAGGACACCCCAAGAGTCCCACCACAGCGTGGTCCAAACACTTCTTGAACTCTGCCAGGCTGGTGCTGCGACCATTTCCCTGACAAGCCTGTTCCAGAGCCCCACTACCCTCTGGGTGAAGAACCTTTTCCTGATATCCGCCCTAAACCTCCCCTAACACAACATCAGGCCATTGCCTCAGGTCCTGTCACTGGTCACCACAGAGAAGAGATCAGTGCCTGCCCCATTGCCCACCTTTGTGAGGAAGCTGTATACAACAGTGAGGTTTCCCCTCAGTCTCCCCTTCTCCAGGCTAAACAAACCAAGTGACTTGAGCCGCTCCTCACAAGGCTTCCCCTCTAGACCCTTCACCATCTGTGTAGCTCTCCTCTTTCATAACCTCTCTTCTCTTCCTCATTCCCCTAACTGGGAAAATGCAAGAAGGTATCATTTACCTTAATAACTGGGTATCAGTCTTTAGGTGATTTGATGAAATTCAAGATATCCTTGCTACTTCTGGACTTGATCAGGGTTGTGTTTTTCTCTCAGCAATACAAAAAATTTCTGCCTCATTCATTTTGCAGCCCACATTGGGTATTTTGCATCTTTTCATTAAGAAGTGAATTTGAGGTCATTTTAGCATGTAAATCTAATACTTGCTCCCAAACCTAGTGCACACATTCAGAAAAGCAGAAGTCCAAGCAGCACTGAGGCTGGTCTCTGGGGTAATGCCCCTACTGAACAGAGGTTTTATTTGTTCCACACCTTACTATCTCAGAACTGGCTGTTTTAACCTCAGGTTGAAATTGCCTAAAGCAATTTGGGATGATCCTTGGATTTACAGTAGAGTCAACAGTTTGTATAAAAGGCTTTACTCACAGAGCTCTGAATGATCTAGGATCACATGGATGAAAGATTAAAAAAAACCAGACATGTACTGTAGTCCCCAGACAAGACTGAATTGTTCTCTCTAGTCTATGATCTCATGGCTTTCCTTTTTAGTGTGAACTAGTTAACTCAACAGTGCTGTCCTGCACACTATTACATATCATTAATGAAAAAGGTGAATTTTTCTTTTTTCCATTCCACCTGGCACCAACGTTTCTTCTTTTGTCCATCATCGCAACTTTATTGCAACTCTTTCTCACTTTAAGACCTTTAATTCCTAGATGTCCTGTAAGACATGCTAGGTATCCCACCCTCTCATCTATTGATTTTAAACACCTTTTATTTAATTCATATAGATGATCATGCCTGATTCTCCCTCTGCTTTCAGTGACTGCATTAGCAACATAATATATGCCCAAATAGACAGCTACCACTGGATGTGTCACCAGAAAGCATATAAAGCATACATCTAAACTTATTTGTCTTGTTAACCATGTGGATGAATAAAGAGAAACTGAATGACTGTTACAACAAAGTCTTGCTTCCTAGATTTACAAATAGGCGTGTCCAAATTTTGAACATGCTACAGCTAACTGATAATTTTCAAAGGACAATATTGTTTGGAAACTGGTCTGATTTCTCACTTCACTGCTTTGGTAAGAATTTTGTTTTTATAAGTTATATTTGAGTGTTTCTTAATGATTTCTGCTAGATCCTTCTGGCATGTTCAGAACTTAGGTTTTGCTGGCAAGGAGCACTTCTAGGCCCCAATGGTTTCCTACCCAGTTCTCCCACTCACTTCAGAAATGCAGCTCTGGCATAGCATATGTGGGAGATGCTTCAGGTGAGTCTTCTCTATTTAAGATTTTCAGGGAAAAAAAATAATATTTAATACACTAGGAGACATTGAGTAGTCCCTGGAGAGCCTGAACAGCCTCTCAATTCTTGTTCAGATTGGAATCCAATAAATTTTTTCAGGACTTAGGTATTTGGTCAAGCCTCACAAATTTCCATTTTTCCATTTCTCAGTTTATTTAATAAGAATATCTTTATATATAACTGTTGACTAACTTTCAGATGGATTATTTTAACAATACAGTGTGAACTCAAGACCACTAGATACTGAGTCTTCATGGAGAGATGTCAGTGGTACTGGGATACAAACAGGGCTTGTGTATGAAGTTGTGCCCTCAGCTCAACACATATCCTGACAAGGGTACAGTTTCAGTTATAATAGAAAAGGGGAGGAATTTCATGTTTTGTGAATCTTTAACATCTCCTTTCTTTCATTAACTGGTTTAGGAAAAAATCAGAATAAACTACTGAATAAACCCACCCACACAGTTTTAGAAAGGAATTCAGGAAAGATTAAAGTTAAATAAATCCCATTTGGCATAATATAACAGTGGTTGACCTAAGAGATTCTAGTATTTCTGGGAAGCTTTTCTGTCTTATCATGCAAATCCACAGGAATATGAATTGTTGACCAAATAGACTCTTCTGAAGAAGCTGTCAAGTCAATGAGTACTTTGCAACACTTCAACATGCACATGATTGTCAGAGCAGACAGAAAGAACTTCTTTGGACCACAATAACATTCCCTTGTGCCAAGGGAGACTGGTGCTCACACTTGTATAGGATATCTATTTCATTTGCTCGTTAATTCATATGTTATCTCTTCTTAGAATTGTTTTTCCTATTTTCCATAACCTAATAAATCCATCCACTGTTGTATGTTTTTTGTAAACTATCAGCAGAGGAATGGCTTGATACAACTTCATTTAAACAAAAACACTCTTAGAAACACTTAAAACTCTCTTTTTTTTTATACCAAAGTCGAGCAGAAAATTAAAGTATGTACTCCAAGAGGCCCTAAGATGATAAGATGTATAAAACTTCAACATCACAAATTATCAAGCATACAGTCAAAGTATTCAGCATGCTAAGTCAGAAGTGTCAATGGAATTACTGCTTTTTCTTTCATATGGCATCTTAAAATGTTTATGTTATTTTGCTCCTTGCCATAAACTGTATAAAAAGCAGGGCTAAGAATAGGATTTTACCGTCAGAGTGTGACTGCACAGCAAAGAGCTGTCAGGTCTCTCTCAGCTGCTGCACTCAGGCCCAGATGGAAAGATGAAGGAGAAGAACATTTTTACTCACCGAGGTTACAGAAGATGCCCAGACAGGGGAGGCTATCTGGGAGGTAAAGCTTTGGAAAATATAGTAGAGCATGAGTTGATAATATGAAGGGACATCAGGAGTTCCTGAGAGGACTAAGCTTCAGATGGACTAAAAAGTAAAATCTTCTTCTTAAGGTTGCAGAGGGAATTATTAATACTTCATTGAACAGGTCACCCAGAGAGGTTGTGGAGGCTCTTCCTTATGACATACTCAAAAATAGCCTGGACACAATCTTGAGGAAGGTGTTTTTGGAGCCCCCTCTTGAGCTGGACAAGATGGCCTCCAGTAGTCCCTTCCAAACTTAACCATTCTGTCATTATATGATTGAAAGAGTTTGAGCCACTTAAAGCCATTATTCTGAGAACAAGTCTAAAGGTAAGAACCCACTTTTGATCATTTGTGCATGGGCCTATTTTTTCTATGTTAAAGATTTGCAACTAGTTTTTGTTCCAGATAGAATTAGTTTTAGAGATTCACAGCTCTCTTGGGAGCATTTATGTAAATTTATTAATATATTACTGTTGTTTAAACTATTTTCGTTAAATCCTGCTTTGGAGTTATACAGATTTATTTTACAGACCTGTTTTCTCATTTAATCATTTTTGTACAGCATAGCTGTATATTCTAGAACTGTAATAGAAAACAGCAACAGATCCTTAAATGAATCAACATTATCTGGCACCTCTAATTAGCTACCACAGGGAGCTAACAGCATTATCATCACTCTAACTAATAAATTAGGTTTTCTTACCTGAGTTCACAATGTCCATTTGCTAATGCCAGTACCGCTAATCTGTGCCGACCACCCGGGTGTTCTTTCAATATCTGTTCTAATAAGGCTCTTCATTGAAGCCTGCTGTGATTGTTGACATGCATTATAATGCCAGCTTAATTACTAAACTACTAAAATGTACAAGCTCATATGCGCTTACAGCTCTGAAGTGCTTCTTTTAGGATACAGATAGCAATATAAACCAAATGCCTTACATGTACCACCAGGAGAAAAGGAGGAGGAAATTTGAAGCTTTCCTTTCAGTCACTTATTAGCATTTGGATGGGGTAATATTTTACACTGTGAACTCTAGTTACGGAGCAGGTAAGACATTTTGTTCAGCATAAATCAGTGTTTCACTTTGGAATTTCTCTTACCAGTCCCCTTCCTTGTCCTACATTTCCACATTTCCCCATTTTATTGATAGATATGGCAACCCACAGATGTATATAGGAGAGACAGATGTTACCTATTGCTCATAATATTGTGATTACTAATTTAAAAACAAAGCAAAGAGCCCTTTGCAGGTAATGACAGGGTTTCACACATGCCAAGGAGTTCAACTTTAATCAACCAAAGACATGAAGAATGCTTACTCTTCTAAACAACTCACTTTTTTTCCCAGCAGCATCATGCAATTATTGCAGTGTTGGGAGGTTCAGTGATGGATATTTTGAAAGACAATGGGTACACTGGCCTGTACGTTTACCCTGATGCATTTCTAATACCCTTATATCTCAGAAATATACTGCAAGTAAGTAGATTTCTAAATTTTAGGCTGAAAATACATAGACAGCTATATGTANAAAGGAAGACCTGGAGTGAAGTGGTATTAAATGAGCAAACTCCTTAATGGCTGCTCTACAACTGTCAACAAGAAAGCTGACGAATGCTGTATGTTCTTCAGCAGCATATTATTGCTCAAAGTATGAAACAAAACTCTTAAGACATGGGAAAGAGTTTAGTGGAATGACAGATGCTGTGGATTTGGGATAATAAATTTTTCTCTATGCTTTGGCTTCAAAGGTGAATTATTCCATTTCAATCTCTATTTTACATGTCCAGCAAATTAGTTGAATTGAAGGAAAAAAAGTCCATAAAGTACCTTGCAGTGATTTTTCTTAATTCCTATTCCACTTTTTGTTTTTGGTTTTTTTATGTTGTAATGACTGTCATATTTTCTTTTCAATTCAGTAAATGCAAACTTCAGGTAAAATTCATCAAAGTTTCAATGGGTACTTAATATCCTGTCGATGTTCTCCTTGTTAAATAAATCCTCTCAAATGCTTTCAACTTTGCCTACTTTAACTTCCACCCTCTTTCCTAACACAACACAAAAAGTAATTTAGCTTGTTTCATCTAATAATTTTCAGTCATTTACTCATGAGCAGTCCTGAATTGCAATTGAAGTAGCAATCCCATAGAACCGTGAATGTACTAGTTGTAAACATTTTTTTGTAATTATACTATCACTATTGGGAAAATGAAGCTTTCCTTTTGTGTTTGAAGAATTCCAAAATTTAAGCACAGTGTTTAGCACTGAATCTCAAATTATATAAACTCAGCAAAGCCATACTTGGTAAAGTAACTACAGGAGAAAGATCATGGAAGTCTAAATGTAGTTTTGATCTTACACCTTCAGAATTAGATTCCCACTTGCCTCACTGGAAATTCTGATGAAGCACACTAATGCTGAAGACCCAGAAGCTAACATCCAACAGTTCACAGTCAAGCATAGGTGGCTAAACACAGGGGTTAAAAAACACACACAGTAAGTTGCCTTTATGACCTCAAATCCTGAAATCCATTAGTCAGGTATGCTTCTTAATAAGACATTGATACGTCTTAAACTGACAAAACATTAAAAAATGAGGTCTGCTTTCTTTCTTCCAAATGTTTTCTTATTCTAAGAAAATAAACTGAGCCTTAGACAATGGTCTCATTATGGATTTTGTAAAAAAACAAATACATTTTGATTACTTTGAAACAACAACCTTAGTCATGTGGTACTGCAGTTTATACCTTCAGAGAGTACCGCCTAGTGTTAAAAATCCAATACTGGAAAGACTGCATCTTTACAAGTGAGTTTGAGTTTTGACATTTGTGATTTCTGAGTAAAGTGTTTTGTCAGTTTGGGGAGTTTTTGGCTTTTTTTTTTCCTGAGCTACTGATAATGACAACCTCCTGTATCTTGCAAGGAAAGTGATTTAATGGAGAAAGAAATACATATATGTAGTGCTGATATAAGAAACTGTAAGAGTCTGATTAAAACCAGCAAGAATATATCTACATAAATCTATTTCTGGACTACCCAAGTGTACTTGGGGAGGGAGGTGCTATTTCAAAGCTTTCTAGTGCCTACTGGTGTTCTGTTTGCTTGTTTGTTTGTTTGTTTGTTTTTGATGATTCAACAAGAGAAATTATTTCAAATGTTACAAATGATAGTTGTTACTACAATTGCTACATTGTTGAATTTACCATGTTTGGTTTAGTTTCATTTCATGCGAGAACTCTCACTAAATCCATTAATTCAGAACACCTACTGAATTGCAAGTACATTTTTATTTTGTCTATCTCTTGCCCTTTTCCCTCAAATCACGATGATGCTGCAACATGCAGGGTGTTGCTGTGCTCCTGGCTCCATCGATTAGGAGCATCCCAGGCTGCTTTGACAGGTGCAGTGGTTAACACGGTTTGACTGCTCAGATCACGAACCCACAACTCCACAGTCCTAACCTCGTGGCTGCTCTACACTCTCAACAATGGCAGTCATACTGAGAAAAGTAATTACTGAGTGTTGTGCACTGAACACTCAGTTAAAGGCTGTGGTCACACACTACTGAGATGATATTTTTTGTTTCTAAAATGGGCCCATATTTCCAAACTTGCTAAGTCTGACAGCTTGCTACATGTTGTACTCCGTAGCAGTAGCATTGCTGTAAGCTGTGTATCTGCACCCTTCATTTAGTTGTGCTAAAGGAAATGGAGCAGCATCAGTGCACATCTGTGAAACTGGAATAATTAGGCTTACGGTCACAGTTTGGCAGTCTAGGACAAGCTGCTTCTTAAGAGGACAGGTATTTTTGTTCTTTGAAAATAAAATTAGCAGCCACTAAAATTGGTTGGCTGCTCTGTCCTTGTCTACTCAGGAGTTTTGAAAGCAACCTTGCTCTTGCTCCTAACAGAATACAAACACAGAGATGACACTCATCTCATTAATTGTGGGTTCTTGCCTGCTATTTTTCTTCAGTTAGCTAATGAGAATACATAAGGCACAGTGAATACAAGTAAATTATACTTTTCCACTGAGAAAGAAAGGTACTTAGAGCTCTAGCTCAAGTGGAGATATCTGCAGCCATAGACTCTATATTATTTCCTGTGTTGTCACTCAATCATTAGGCACCCAGTTTTTCTTCAGTTTGTTACCTCCCAAGATGGATATAACAGATGGTATTATTTCATCTGTGTTATGTTCCTATTCTATTCCTGTCAATATGCACACTTATGAATGAATTTCAGCCTGTCAGCCTTGCAGAACGCTCTGCGAAGGATGTAAGTATTGCAAATAGGTACTGGTACACATTGGCGAGATTTATTCATTTATCTCAAAGCAATCATAGTGAGTTTGGCCAACGTGCACACATAGCAAATTAAGAGGCATCCTGCCACAATCAAAAGTTTAATATATTGTTCTCTCTCAGCTATTCCACTCTTCTACAAATCTGTTCCCCTGCTTAAATCAACTCCAGAAACAGGCACATCTAAAAGTGAACTTAAGGGTTTGAAGATCTGTGTTGCGTTAAGGTCATCTTACAGCAGGCTAAGATTAGTTTTTTCTTAATACTTAGGACCTGCTAAGAAATAAATACTTTTTCTGTGCACTAAGAACCAGTGATGGTCTGAAAGGCAGATGTCCATTCAACAGTATACCTATGTTCTGATTACTAACATAGTTCTCCTGAAAATTTTATTTCTTTTGCACTTAGCTGAGAAAACAGATACAGGTAAACAGAACATGTTTTCCCTAAAAGCATTTACTGTATAACCAAAGCTCTCGATGTTGCTGAAGCATCACCAGTAACTCCTGCAGCCCTAGGAGCAGCAGTGTCATCTGTCCCCTACTTGACTTTAATAGTTCTTTGTAGCTTTCATCTGAGGAAATAGCTTAAAGCTTAAGGAATTATGGATAATTTCTTTTTCTCTCTATTTTGTCACATGTCCCTGCTCGTGGAATTTTTTTTCTCTGAACAAATGAGTCAAGGTTTTGCTTTTACATCTAGAAGTGAAGGTCCTGTTATCCAATATCCACTATTTACTTCACCAAAAGAAAAGTACATTGACCTGCATCAAGCTGCCTGCAAAGGATCTAAGTCCAAGACTCTTCCTCGTGGGTTTGCAGAAAAATTCTGTTGTGAGAATGAGTTTGATTTGGCTCCAGACACTTTTAAAAGTTTTTTTTTCCCCGTCTGGCATAATGTCAACCCAGGATTCAAAAGTTATCTTGTAGGATTTAGCTAATCAGGTACAGATTTATACATCTGAGTTATTGCCTCTTTATGGTCCACAGGGAGAAAAATTGTAATAACTTCCATGATAAAATTAACCTTATCTTGCTAAAACAGATGCCTTCACTTGATTGTGGAGATCTACAAGAACAGAAAGCAGAGACTAACTCAGACATAGCCACAGCTCAGTAAATATAAATCCCAAACCTTTTATAATTTCTTAGTTTTGACTTTAACAAGTTTCTCTACTCTTCTATTTCCCCTATAATTTTTAGCCGCATTTTTGTTCAACATATAGTCTCTGTTCCTCTGAATTTTCAACAAATAGTACCAATATAAAGAGCCTCAGTATCCTTAATCCGTCCATGCCTTGTAGAATGATATATCTTTTGGGCTTTAATTACTGTTTTTAATTTGCATCAGCAAGGGAACTATGTTTATTTATTCTGTTTTGCTCTTATAAGAAAATATGTTTTGGTGGTAAGTAAATTTTCTGCATCCTTCCAGATCAAAACTCTCTTCTGTATTCAGATTCCCTTTCAAGGAGTTGCATATCTTGGGATATCTTCTTTGTATATTTTCTTCCTGTAGCAGTAACAGGGTTCAGCTTCAGGCATGTTTAGGTCCCTAGGCCTTATTCTAAGACAAATGCCAGAATAATAGAGCAGTTTCTTGTGTCACTTTTTCTCATGTCTATTAAAATATCATTCAGAACCCATATACTTTTCTGCCCTTGCCTATCCTGCTTTCTCTTTCTCCGTTATTTACCTTGTGACTAAAGCCCTCATTAATTCTGGGTACATTGTGTTTACACATTGTTTTGTTTCATTATGCCGTCTGTCTGTTCTGCTGGGGGAAGCACTTGGGGACAAGTGTTTCTATCAGGATACAGTGATCAGAAAAAGGCTGTGTTGTGCTGGAGCAATATAGAGATTGTAGAATATAGCATTCTATGCAAGTTATACATTTACCAGAAAAAGACAGAGATGTAAGCACTAATTAGAAAAAAATATACCCAAAAATTTGTATTAGTGCTTCTGTTGCAGGGAAGAGAAGGAAGCTGATAAAGATGTAGCTCTCTTGCCTATTTTCCAGACCATTAAATAAATAATTTTAAGTACATTGTAACTGTGATTGAACAGGTTCAGGGTTCTAAAAAATTCTATTTTTACTGACTTTAAACCTTTAATAATTTTTTCAAAATTTTTCATGACATGACAACTGTTCCCCACATTTTTCAAATTTTTTCCATTTCTACCCTTGCTCATGATTGCACTGCTGATCGTTAAAAAGAGCTAGATTACAGGAGTATGATAACAACTTACATAAATATGTGAGGTCATTCAAATTCTGTGCACTTCTAGTTCTTTAGGAAATCATGTGTAATGAAATATGTGATGGATGAATATTGTTGATGATACAGTTTGAAGAATTCTCTCCTTCTCTTTCATGCCCTGTCTCTTTTTCCTTGTAAAAACTCAAAGAAGGAAAAGCTTTAGTCAGATATTATTCTGTCACCACTGAGAGAAGTTCGACCCAAGGATGATCATTTTCTAGCCAGAAGTCCAACTGCTTGGTCTGACTTTCTGAGCTACATATGAGTAATGACCCATGTGGAGGAGGACATTCTCATTCTCAGATCTAAAAATGAAGCCTTTTTTTTTTTTTTTTTTTGAGAAAACAAATCATAACATTATATGGGTTGAAAAGGACCTTAAAAATCACATTGTTTCACTGGATCACGTTGCTCAGAGCCTTCCAACACCTTGACTCTCAGAATTTTTGCTTGCACTTCATTTATACTAGAAATCCCTCCAGGCAGAAAGTAGCCACAGAATGTTTAGGGTGGGAAGGGACCCTAAAGACCTTCTAGTCCTTAACAGCCTTTGCACTGTGCATGTTTGAATTATACTTCTGTGAGACGACTCATAGTATGGTATTTCAAATGACAGACAAAAAGGGCACATATATTTCAATTGTATTTTCTCTTAAAAAACTCAAAAAGCTCAAGGAGCAGTTAACTATTGTTTTTATTTGTTCTTTAGAGAGTGTGCACATTGATAACTGTAATACTCACTATAATCATTATAGAAAACTAGCATAATAGTTAATTAGCTTTGTGAACCTCTCCCAAGTTTTTCATCAAAGATGCTTGTGTTTTGCACTTGAAGCCTGGAGATATTATTATAATTTGGGGGTTTGGAAGATGAGAAAAAAAATACCAAATGTCATCAGGTTTTGTCTTTTTCATCATTGCTGTTTGACTATAGTGGTAGGTAGGTAAGAGGAAAAAAATCAAAGGTGTGCAGATGAGTTAGTGCGATGGCAGCCTGGAAGTACTCATAGCCTTCTTGTAGTCATTGGAACGGGGCTGAATAAAAGGTTTTGAGGAAATTGAGCAAAATCAGAACAAAACCTCCAATGGAGAGAACTGAAAACTGCCCCTCCAATAGCTTGAGTAGTTTTAAGCAATGCAGGAGCGTTGCTAGAAAGAAATACTCGGGGGCAGAAAAGGGAGAATACCAGGATCAAGAGAAGTTGTCTAAAGCAAAAGGTGATCTAGCAGACAATATTTGTGACTGAGATACTACAGCAGAGAATGAAGTGCAGTCACGGTTTAGGGAATGTATAAATCAGAATTGGAACAGGCAGCTCATGGAACCAGAAATAACTACAGCTTAAAACTTAAATAGCTAAAGAGAAATCTTTCAGGTAGGGCACTCACTGGCAACCTGTACTGGTATACTAAACAAGATCAGGGCAGATCTAAGCACTGAGACTTTATTGCATGTGCATAGGTCTATTTTTATTTAAGGATAGAGAGGACAGACAGCAAGTTCATACTAATAATTGATAATTTTAACAGTGGTCTGCAAAATATTTAGAAGCATCATTTCAATTAGAATTTTCAAATATTAAACCCAGAAATAAACAGCCACTTATGTGGATGAATTGGGATGATTTGATAAATCAAATGCCCCTATTTTAATCCATCTATCCGTATGGAAGAATGTCCCAGCATTGAGAAGAACAAACACAAGCTGCCCTTGCAAAAAAAGTAGTTTTGCTGTCAAAGTGAATGACTGGATTTATATTGCTCGTATCTAAGACACTAACATGATTTCCTTCTGTACTGCCATACCAGTTGGAGATAATACATTTTTTGGAAATACAAACAGGATTTGATGCAAGAACATTTTATTGTAGGAATCAGTAATTCCAAGAGAAACTTTTCTGACCAAGCTTTTAACAAGAAATATCCTTATTTGATACAATAATTCCTTTTATTTTTCCTTGCACGATGGATTCAAAATATGCTTTTGCACAACTACCCAGCGAGTAATCAAAGTTAGCTATTCCATACATTAGTTTCTATGAGAAACTCAGCTAAATATCAAGGGATTTTTTTGTAAAACATGCAAGATTTAGTGCTGCAGTGAGATCATGGGGAGAAGGACTTAATCCTGGAGAATTTTGTTGAAATGGTAGTAATTGGAAAAATGGAATAAGAAAATTAGAATATATGATATATATGATGGGTGGGAAAAAATATGAGTTGCTATTGCATTGAAAAACCATCTGTTTATGGATAGCAGTGGGACTCATGACACAGAAAGATGTGAACTCCTTTTGTTTTACAAGGGGAGGATGCAGAACACCAGAATCACTATAACTT